>JADLZK010012895.1:0-134898 GCA_015847255.1 Hyparrhenia diplandra
TTGTGAATCAAATGCCTCACCCAAGAGAAGCTAAATTAAAGAAGTGGACCATTAGAGAGTTTTTTCTAAGAATCACTTGTCATAGGCCCAAAGTAGCACTTGTTTAGGGCGAAATCTTTGAATTCCATCGAAAATCTCTCGTGGGACCTAATTACTTGAGAAATAAGAAGGAAACGACACTGTAAAGGTACATAGGAAGGGGGTGGATAGGTTAGATGTTGGGTGGATCAAATTATGGATTCCCCAACCGTTGATATATGTTTACGGATGTGACAATAGAGGCTAGCGGCACCAATTTCGCCTTGAACTCAAAACAAAAGAGAAGTTTCCAATCCTAATATAGAAAGTCGAAGCTAAACTTTTTTATGGGTTGTGAATCAAATGCCTAACCTAGAGAACCTAAATTTGAATAAGTGGACCATTAGAGAGTTTTTTCTAACAATCACTTGTCACAGACCTCAAAAGTAGCACTTGTTTAGGGGCGAAATTTTTGGAATTCCATCGAAAATCTCACGAGGTGGACCTACGTCTTGAAATAAGAAGGGAGCGACACGAAAGGTGCATAGGAAGTTAGGGTGGATAGGTTAGATGTTGGTAGGATCAATTACATTAGTTCCCACCCATTAATATATATTTCTAGATATGACAATAGAGGCTGATTTGATCCCGGAAACTCAAAGCAGAGATTTCCAAAATAAACATAGAATGAGCTAGACTTTTTTTAGCGGTTGTGAATCAAATACTGCCTAGAAGGGCCTCAAATTTGAAGAAGTGGACCATTAGAGAGTTTTCTAAGAATCACTTTGTCATAGGCTCAAAGTAGCACTTGTTTAGGCGAAATCTTAGAATTCCATCAAAAAATTTCGGTGGACCTATTACTGAAATAAGAAGGGAACCACAAAAGGTATAGGAAGTTGGTGGGATAGGTTAGATGTTGATAGGATCAATTACATTGCGTTCCCCACCCATTGATATATATTTCTAGATGTGACAATAGAGGCTACTTTTGGCGCTAATTTCAGCTTGAACTCAAAAGAAAGAGAAGTTTCCAATCCCTTTATAGAATCGAGACTAGACTTTTTCGGTTGTCAGAATCAAATACCACCCCAGAGAACCTAAATTTGAAGAATATGACCATTAGAGAGTTTTTTAAGAATCACTTTATCATAGACCTCAAAGTAGCACTTGTTTAGGCAAAATCTTGAATTCCATCAAAAATCTCTGGTGGACCGACCCTTGTAAAAAACAAGCGAGCGACCACGAAAGGTGCATAGGAAGTTAGGGGTGATAGGTTAGATGTTGGTAGGATCAATTACATAGCGTTCCCCACCCATTATATATTTCTAGATGTGACAATAGATTGGCGTTGATTTCGTCAGCGAACTCAAAAAGAAATGTTTCCAATCCTGGCTATAGAATCGAGCTAGACTTTTCGGGATTGTGAATCAAATGCTAACCCTAGAGAAACCTAAATTTGAAGAAGTGGACCATTAGAGAGTTTTTCTAAGAATCACTTGTCATAGGCCTCAAAGTAAAGCACTTTGTTTAGGGGTGAAATCTTGGAATTCCATCGAAAAATCGGTGGACCTATACTGAAATAAGAAGGGAACGACTGAAAGGTACATAGGAAGTTAGGTGGATAGGTTAGATGTTGGTAGGATCAATTACATTCGTTTCCCCACCCATTAATATATATTTTAGATGTGACAATAGAGACGCTGCCACCAATTTCAGTGAACTCAAAAACAAAGAGAAGTTTCAATCCTACTATATAATCGAAGCAGACTTTTTGTGGGTTGTGAATCAAATGCCTAACCCTAGAGAACCTAAATTTGAATAAGTGGACCCATTACAGAGTTTTTCTAAGAATCACTTGTCATAGGCCTCAAAGTAGAACTTGTTTAGGGGCGAAATCTTGGAATTCCATCAAAAAATCACCGGTGGACCCACGCATGAAATAAGAAGGGAACGACACCTAAAGGTGCATAGGAAGTTAGGGTGGATGGGTTAGATGTTGGTAGGATCAATTACATTAGTGCTCCCACCCATTAATATATATTTCTAGATGTGACAATAGAGACGCCGGCGAACCATTTTAAGGAACTCAAAAAACAAAGAGAAGTTTCCAATCCGGCTATAGAATCGAAGCTAGACTTTTTTGCGGTTGTGAATCAAATGCCTCACCCTAGAGAACCTAAATTTGAAGAAGTGGACCATTAGAGAGTTTTTCTAAGAATCACTTGTCATAGGCCTCAAAGTAGCACTTGTTTAGGGGCGAAATCTTGGAATTCCATCGAAAATCACGGTGGACCTAATTCTGAAATAAGAAGGGAACGACAAGAAAGGTACACATAGGAAGTTAGGGTGGATAGGTTAGATGTTGGTAGGATCAATTACATTCGTTCCCCACACGTTGATATATGTTTACGGATGTGACAATAGAGGCTGGCAGCACCAATTTCAGCGTGAACTCAAAACAAAGAGAAGTTTCCAATCCTACTATAGAATCGAGCTAGACTTTTTTGCGGGTTGTGAATCAAATGCCTAACCCTAGAGAACCTAAATTTGAATAAGTGGACCATTAGAGAGTTTTTCTAAGAATCACTTGTCATAGGCCTCAAAGTAGCACTTGTTTAGGGCGAAATCTTGGAATTCCATCGAAAATCTCGGTGGACCTACGTCTTTGAAATAAGAAGGGGAACGACACAAAAAGGTGCATAGGAAGTTAGGGTGGATAGGTTAGATGTTGGTAGGATCAATTACATTGCGTTCCCCACCCATTAATATATATTTCTAGATTCTAGACCATTGGCACCGATTCAGTAGGCGAACTCAAAAAAAGAGAAGTTTCCAATCCGGCTATAGAATCGAGCCAAACTTTTTGCGGTTGTGAATCAAATGCCTCACCCTAGAGAACCTAAATTTGAAGAAGTGGACCATTAGAGTTTTCTAACAATCACTTGTCATAGGCCTCAAAGTAGCACTTGTTTAGGGCGAAAATCTTGGAATTCCATCAAAAATCTCGGTGGACCTAATTTGCGAAATAACAAGGGAATGACACGAAAGGTGCATAGGAAGTTAGGGTGGATAGGTTAGATGTTGGTAGGATCAATTACATTTGCGTTCCCCACCCATTAATATATATTTCTAGATGTGACAATAGAGGCTGGCGGGCGCTGATTTCGTAACGAACTCAAAAAGAAGTTTCCAATCCGGCTATAGAATCGGGGCTAGACTTTTCGCGGTTGTGAATCAAATGCCTCACCCTAGAGAACCTAAATTTAAAGAAGTGGACCATTAGAGAGTTTTTCTAAGAATCACTTGTCATAGGCCTCAAAGTAGCACTTGTTTAGGTTGAAATCTTGGAATTCCATCAAAAATCTTGGTGGACCTAATCACCGAAATAAGAAGGGCGACCATTTTAAAGGTACATAGGAAGTTAGGGTGGATAGGTTAGATGTTGGTAGGATCAATTACATTGCGTTCCCCAACAAGTTGATATATGTTTACGGATGTGACAATAGAGGCTGCGGCACCAATTTCAGCGAACTCAAAACAAAGAGAAGTTTCCAATCCTACTATAGAGTCGAGCTAAACTTTTTTTGCGGTTGTGAATCAAATGCCTAACCCTAGAGAACCTAAATTTGAATAAGTGGACCATTAGAGTTTTTCTAACAATCACTTGTCATAGGCCTCAAAGTAGCACTTGTTTAGGGGGCGAAATTTTGGAATTCCATCGAAAATCTCTTTGGTGGACCTACGTTATTGAAATAAGAAGGGAGCGACACGAAAGGTGCATAGGAAGTTAGGGTGGATAGGTTAGATGTTGGTAGGATCAATTACATTGCGTTCCCCACCCATTAATATATATTTCTAGATGTGACAATAGAGACTGCTGGCGCTGATTTCAGCGCGAACTCAAAAGAAACAGAAGTTTCCAATCCGGCTATAGAATCGAGCTAGACTTTTTCGCGGTTGTGAATCAAATGCCTCACCCTAGAGAACCTAAATTTGAAGAAGTGGACCATTAGAGAGTTTTTCTAAGAATCACTTGTCATAGGCCTCAAAGTAGCACTTGTTTTGGGCGAAATCTTGGAATTCCATCAAAAATCTCTGGTGGACCTAATTACTGAAATAAGAAGGGGAACGACAAGAAAGGTACATAGGAAGTTAGGGTGGATAGGTTACATGTTTTAGGATCAATTACATTGCGTTCCCCAACCATTAATATATATGTTTCTAGATGTGACAATAGAAGGCGCCGGGCGCTAATTTCAGGTAGCGAACTCAAAAAGAAGAGAAGTTTCAATCCGGCTATAGAATCGAGCTAGACTTTTTCAAGGGTTAGAATCAAATGCCTAACCCAAGAGAACCTAAATTTGAATAAGTGGACCATTAGAGAGTTTTTCTAAGAATCACTTATCATAGGCCTCAAAGTAGCACTTGTTTAGGGTGAAATCTTGAATTCCATCAAAAATCTCTGGTGGACCTAACGCATGAAATAAGAAGGGGACCCGTGAAAGGTACATAGGAAAGGTGCATAGGAGATGTTGGTAGGGTGGATAGGTTAGATGTTGGTAGGATCAATTACAAATTGCGTTCCCCAACTATAGAGTTAATATATATTTCTCCGATGTGACAAGAGAGACAAATCACTTGTCACAGTCTTCAAAGGCACTTGTTTAGGCGAAAAATTTCAGCGCTAACTCAAAACAAAAGAAGTTTCAATCCGGCTATAGAATCGAGCTAGACTTCACAGAATCGGTTGTGAATCAAATGCCTCACCCTAGAGAACCCTAAATTTGAAGAAGTGGACCATTAGAGAGTTTTTCTAAGAATCACTTGTCATAGGCCTCAAAGTAGCACTTGTTTAGGGCGAAATCTTGGAATTCCATTGAAAAATCTCGCGGTGGACCTAATTACCGAAATAAGAAGGGGGAACGACAAAAAAGGTACATAGGAAGTTAGGGTGGATAGGTTAGATGTTGGTAGGATCAATTACATTGCGTTCCCCACCCATTAATATATATTTCTAGATGTGACAATAGAGACCGGCTGGCGCCGATTTCAGCAAGAACTCAAACAAAGAGAAGTTTCCAATCCGGCTATAGAATCGAAGCTAGACTTTTTTGGTGGTTGTGAATCAAATGCCTAACCCTAGAGAACCTAAATTTGAAGAAGTGGACCATTAGGAGAGTTTTTCTAAGAATCACTTTGTCATAGGCCTCAAAGTAGCACTTGTTTAGGGCGAAATCTTGGAATTCCATTGAAAATCTCCGGTGGACCTACGTGATGAAATAAGAAGGGAGCCATACCTAAAGGTGCATAGGAAGTTAGGGTGGATAGGTTAGATGTTGGTAGGATCAATTACATTGCGTTCCCACCCATTAATATATATTTCTAGATGTGACAATAGAGAGGCTGGCTGGCTGATTTCAGCGCGAACTCAAAAGAAACGTAAGTTTCCAATCCGGCCATAGAATCGAGCTAGACTTTTCCCCTGGTTGTGAATCAAATGCCTCACCCTAGAGAACCAAAATTTGAAGAAGTGGACCATTAGAGAGTTTTTCTAAGAATCACTTGTCATAGGCCTCAAAGTAGCACTTGTTTAGGGCTTTAAATCTTTGAATTCCAAAAAAAATCTCCGGTGCACCTAATTACTGAAATAAGAAGGGGAATGACAAGAAAGGTGCATAGGAAGTTAGGGTGGATATGTTAGATGTTGGTAGGATCAATTACATTGCGTTCCCACCCATTAATATATATTTCTAGATGTGACAATAGAGGCTGGCGGCGCTAATTTCAGCAATAACTCAAAAGAAATAGAAGTTTCCAATCCGGCTATAGAATCGAGCTAGACTTTTTTCGTGGTTGTGAATCAAATGCCTAACCCTAGAGAACCTAAATTTGAATAAGTGGACCATTAGAGAGTTTTTCTAAGAATCACTTGTCATAGGCCCTCAAAGTAGCACTTGTTTAGGCTTAAATCTTGGAATTCCATCAAAAATCTCTGGTGGACCTAATTCTTCGAAATAAGAAGGGGAACAACAAGTAAAAGGTACATAGGAAGTTAGGGTGGATAGGTTAGATGTTGGTAGGATCAATTACATTGCGTTCCCCAACCGTTGATATATGTTTCTGGATGTGACAATAGAGACTGGCTGGCACTAATTTCAGCCTAACTCAAACAAAGAGAAGTTTCCAATCCTACTATAGAATCGAAGCTAGACTTTTCACGGTTAGAATCAAATGCCTAACCCTAGAGAACCTAAATTTGAATAAGTGGACCATTAGAGAGTTTTTCTAAGAATCACTTGTCATAGGCCTCAAAGTAGCACTTGTTTAGGGTGAAATCTTGGAATACCATCGAAAAATCTCTGGTGGACCTACGATAAAAATAAGAAGGGGAACGACACGAAAGGTGCATAGGAAGTTAGGGTGGATAGGTTAGATGTTGGTAGGATCAATTACATTGCGTTCCCCACCCATTAATATATGTTTTCTAGATATGACAATAGAGGCTCCACGGGCGCTAATTTCAGGCGTGAACTCAAAACAAAGAGAAGTTTCCAATCCTGCTATAGAATCGAAGCTAGACTTTTTTCACGGTTGTGAATCAAATGCCTCACCCTAGAGAACCTAAATTTAAAGAAGTGGACCATTAGAGAGTTTTTCTAAGAATCACTTTATCATAGGCCCTCAAAGTAGCACTTTGTTTAGGGCAAAATCTTTAGAATTCCACGAAAAATCTGCGGTGGACCTAATTACCGAAATAAGAAGGGGAACGACACGAAAGGTGCATAGGAAGTTAGGGTGGATAGGTTAGATGTTGGTAGGATCAATTACATTGCGTTCCCAACCATTAATATATGTTTCTCGATGTGACAATAGAGAAGCCGGGCACCAATTTCAATCAACAACTCAAAACAAAGAGAAGTTTCCAATCCCTACTATAGAATCGAGCTAGACTTTTTGCGGTTGCCAGAATCAAATGCCTAACCCTAGAGAACATAAATTTGAATAAGTGGACCATTAGAGAGTTTTTCTAAGAATCACTTGTCATAGGCCTCAAAGTAGAACTTGTTTAGGGCGAAATCTTGGAATTCCATCAAAAAATCTCTCGTGGACCAATTACTGAAATAAGAAGGGGAACCACATGAAAGGTGCATAGGAAGTTAGGGTGGATAGGTTAGATGTTGGTAGGATCAATTACATTTGTTCCCCACCCATTAATATATATTTCTAGATGTGACAATAGAGAAGCTGTTGGGCGCGATTTCAAATTTAACTCAAAAGAAAGAGAAGTTTCAATCCAGAGGCTATAGAATCGAAGCTAGACTTTTTGCGGTTGTGAATCAAATGCCTCACCCTAGAGAACCTAAATTTGAAGAAGTGGACCATTAGAGTTTTTTCTAAGAATCACTTGTCATAGGCCTCAAAGTAGCACTTGTTTAGGGCGAAATCTTGGAATTCCATCAAAAATCTCTCGTGGACCTAATTACTTTGAAATAAGAAGGGGAACGACAAGAAAGGCACATAGGAAGTTAGAGGGTGGATAGGTTAGATGTTGGTAGGGGATCAATTACATTGCGTTCCCCAACCGTTGATATATGTTTTCTCGATGTGACAATAGAGACCGCTGTGGCGCCAATTTATTGACTAACTCAAAACAAAGAGAAGTTTCCAATCCTACCATAGAATCGAGCTAGACTTTTTTTGCGGTTGTGAATCAAATGCCTAACCCAAGAGAACCTAAATTTGAATAAGTGGACCATTAGAGAGTTTTTCTAAGAATCACTTGTCATAGGCCTCAAAGTAGCACTTGTTTAGGGCGAAATCTTGAATTCCATCGAAAATCTGCAGGTGGGACCTAATGCGACCGAAATAAGAGGGGGAACGATACCTAAGGTGCATAGGAAGTTAGGTGGATAGGTTAGATGTTGGTAGGATCAATTACATTGCGTTCCCACAACCATTAATATATGTTTCTAGATGTGACAATAGAGGCGCCGATTTCAGCGTGAACTCAAAAAGAAAGAGAAGTTTCCAATCCGCCTATAGAATCGAGCTAGACTTTTTCCGCGGTTGTGAATCAAATGCCTCACCCTAGAGAACCTAAATTTGAAGAAGTGGACCATTAGAGAGTTTTTCTAAGAATCACTTGTCATAGGCCTCAAAGTAGCACTTGTTTAGGGCGAAATCTTGGAATTCCATCAAAAATCTTTGAGGTGGACCTAATTATTGAAATAAGAAGGGGAACGACACCTAAAGGGCATAGGAAGTTAGGGGTGGATAGGTTAGATGTTGGTAGGATCAATTACATTATGTGCCCCAACCCATTAATATATATTTCTCGGATGTGACAATAGAGACTGCTGGCGCTGATTTCAGCGAACTCAAAACAAAGAGAAGTTTCCAATCCGGCTATAGAATCGAGCTAGACTTTTTTGCGGTTGTGAATCAAATGCCTAACCCTAGAGAACCTAAATTTGAAGAAGTGGACCATTAGAGAGTTTTTCTAAGAATCACTTGTCATAGGCCTCAAAGTAGCACTTGTTTAGGGCGAAATCTTGGAATTCCATTGAAAATCTTTGGTGGACCTAATTACTGAAATAAGAAGGGGAACGACACCTAAAGGTGCATAGGAAGTTAGGGTGGATAGGTTAGATGTTGGTAGGATCAATTACATTGGGCGTTCCCCCAACCGCTAATATATATTTCTCGGATGTGACAATAGAGACGGCCGGGCACCAATTTCGCTAACTCAAAAGAAAGAGAAGTTTCCAATCCGCTATAGAATCGAAGCTAGACTTTTTGCGGTTGTGAATCAAATGCCTCACCCTAGAGAACCTAAATTTGAAGAAGTGGACCATTAGAGAGTTTTTCTAAGAATCACTTGTCATAGGCCTCAAAGTAGCACTTGTTTAGGGTGAAATCTTGGAATTCCATCAAAAATCTCTCGGTGGACCTAATTACTGAAATAAGATGGGGAACGACAAGAAAGGTGCATAGGGAAGTTAGGGGTGGATAGGTTAGATGTTGGTAGGATCAATTACATTGGCGTTCCCCACCCATTAATATATATTTCTAGATGTGACAATAGAGGGCCGGGCGCTGATTTTAGCAACGAACTCAAAAGAAAAGAGAAGTTTCCAATCCGGCTATAGAATCGAAGCTAGACTTTTTGCGGTTGTGAATCAAATGCCTCACCCTAGAGAACCTAAATTTGAAGAAGTGGACCATTAGAGAGTTTTTCTAAGAATCACTTGTCATAGGCCTCAAAGTAGCACTTGTTTAGGTGAAATCTTGGAATTCCATCAAAAATCTCTCGTGGACCTAATTACTAAAATAAGATGGGGAATGACAAAGAAAGGTGCATAGGAAGTTAGGGTGGATAGGTTAGATGTTGGTAGGATCAATTACATTATGTTCCCCAACCATTAATATATGTTTCGGGATGTGACAATAGAGATCGGCCGGGCTTGATTTCAATTTGAACTCAAAAAGAAAGAGAAGTTTCCAATCCGGCTATAGAATCGAGCTAGACTTTTTTCAGGCGGGTTGTGAATCAAATGCCTAACCCTAGAGAACCTAAATTTGAAGAAGTGGACCATTAGAGAGTTTTTCTAAGAATCACTTGTCATAGGCCTCAAAGTAGCACTTGTTTAGGGAGAAAATCTTGGAATTCCATCGAAAATCTCTCGAGGTGGACCTAATACCGAAATAAGATGGGGAACGACAGGAAAGGTGCATAGGAAGTTTGGGTGGATAGGTTAGATGTTGGTAGGATCAATTACATTGCGTTCCCCCAACCATTAATATATATTTCGGATGTGACAATAGAGATCGGCCTGGCGCTTGATTTTAGCGCGAACTCAAAAGAAAAGAAGTTTCCAATCCGCCTATAGAATCGAAGCTAGACTTTTCACGGTTGTGAATCAAATGCCTCACCCTAGAGAACCTAAATTTGAAGAAGTGGACCATTAGAGAGTTTTTCTAAGAATCACTTGTCATAGGCCTCAAAGTAGCACTTGTTTAGGGTGAAATCTTGGAATTCATTGAAAATCTCTTCGTGGACCTAATTATCGAAATAAGATGGGGAACGACAAGAAAGGTGCATAGGAAGTTAGGGTGGATAGGTTAGATGTTGGTAGGATCAATTACATTGCATTCCCCAACCATTAATATATATATTTCTAGATGTGACAATAGAGATCGCTAGCACTATTTTCAAATATGGAACTCAAAAGAAAGAGAAGTTTCCAATCCGGCTATAGAATCGAAGCTAGACTTTTTTCGCGTGGTTGTGAATCAAATGCCTCACCCTAGAGAACCTAAATTTGAAGAAGTGGACCATTAGAGAGTTTTTCTAAGAATCACTTGTCATAGGCCTCAAAGTAGCACTTGTTTAGGGCGAAATCTTGGAATTCCATCGAAAAATCTCCGTGGACCTAATTATCAAATAAGATGGGGAACGACAAGAAAGGTGCATAGGAAGTTTGGGTGGATAGGTTAGATGTTGGTAGGATCAATTACATTATGCTCCCCAACCGCTAATATATGTTTCGATGTGACAATAGAGACGGCTGGGCGCTTGATTTCGGGGCCAGGAACTCAAAAGAAAGAGAAGTTTCCAATCCCGCTATAGAATCGAGCTAGACTTTTTTTCGAGGTTGTGAATCAAATGCCTAACCCTAGAGAACCTAAATTTGAAGAAGTGGACCATTAGAGAGTTTTTCTAAGAATCACTTGTCATAGGCCTCAAAGTAGCACTTGTTTAGGGCGAAATCTTGGAATTCCATCGAAAAATCTCTCGTGGACCTAATTTAAATAAGATGGGGAACGACAAGAAAGGTGCATAGGAAGTTAGGTGGATAGGTTAGATGTTGGTAGGATCAATTACATTGCGCTCCCCAACCGTTAATATATGTTTTCGATGTGACAATAGAGACGCTGGCGCTGATTTTTAAGCGAACTCAAAAGAAAGAGAAGTTTCCAATCCGCTATAGAATCGAGCTAGACTTTTTTCGCGGTTGTGAATCAAATGCCTCACCCTAGAGAACCTAAATTTGAATAAGTGGACCATTAGAGAGTTTTTCTAAGAATCACTTGTCATAGGCCTCAAAGTAGCACTTGTTTAGGGTGAAATCTTGGAATTCCATCGAAAATCTCTCCGTGGACCTAATTACCAAAATAAGATGGGGAACGATTACCTAAAGGTGCATAGGAAGTTAGGGTGGATAGGTTAGATGTTGGTAGGATCAATTACATTATGCTCCCCAACCGTTAATATATGTTTCTGGATGTGACAATAGAGATCGCCGGGCGCTTATTTCAACGGTGAACTCAAAAGAAAGAGAAGTTTCCAATCCGCTATAGAATCGAAGCTAGACTTTTTCTGCCAGAATCAAATGCCTCACCCTAGAGAACCTAAATTTGAAGAAGTGGACCATTAGAGAGTTTTTCTAAGAATCACTTGTCATAGGCCTCAAAGTAGCACTTGTTTAGAGGAAATCTTGGAATTCCATATTGAAAATCTCTCGTGGACCTACATACCTAAACAAGAAGGGGAAATCCATTACCTAAAAGGCATAGGAAGTTAGGGTGGATAGGTTAGATGTTGGTAGGATCAATTACATTAAGTGCTCCCCAACCATTAATATATATTTCCGATGTGACAATAGAGATCGGCCGGCGCTAATTTCAGCGAACTAAAAAGCAAAGAGAAGTTTCCAATCCCGCTATAGAATCGAGCTAGACTTTTTTCGGGTTGTGAATCAAATGCCTCACCCTAGAGAACCTAAATTTGAAGAAGTGGACCATTAGAGAGTTTTTCTAAGAATCACTTGTCATAGGCCTCAAAGTAGCACTTGTTTAGGGGAAATTTTGGAATTCCATTGAAAATCTCCGGTGGACCTAATTACTGAAATAAGAAGGGGAATCCACAAGAAAGGTGCATAGGAAGTTAGGGGTGGATAGGTTAGATGTTGGTAGGATCAATTACATTGCGCTCCCCAACCGTTAATATATGTTTCGATGTGACAATAGAGACGGCCGGGCGCTTGATTTTAGTGTGAACTCAAAACAAAGAGAAGTTTCCAATCCCGCTATAGAATCGAAGCTAGACTTTTTCGTGGTTTAGAATCAAATGCCTCACCCTAGAGAACCTAAATTTGAAGAAGTGGACCATTAGAGAGTTTTTCTAAGAATCACTTGTCATAGGCCTCAAAGTAGCACTTGTTTAGGGTTAAATCTTGGAATTCCATCGAAAAATCTCTCGTGGACCCACATCATCGAAATAAGATGGGGAACGACATGAAAGGTGCATAGGAAGTTAGGGTGGATAGGTTAGATGTTGGTAGGATCAATTACATTGCGCTCCCCAACCGTTAATATATGTTTCTCGATGTGACAATAGAGACTGCCGGCTTGATTTCAGCAACTCAAAAGAAAGAGAAGTTTCCAATCCCGCTATAGAATCGAAGCTAGACTTTTTCCGGTTGTGAATCAAATGCCTCACCCTAGAGAACCTAAATTTGAAGAAGTGGACCATTAGAGAGTTTTTCTAAGAATCACTTGTCATAGGCCTCAAAGTAGCACTTGTTTAATTTTTAAATTTTGGAATTCCATCGAAAAATCTCCGTGGACCTAATTATGAAATAAGATGGGGAACCATTAAGAAAGGTGCATAGGAAGTTAGGTGGATAGGTTAGATGTTGGTAGGATCAATTACTTTATGCCCCAACCGTTAATATATGTTTCTCGGATGTGACAATAGAGATCGGCCGGCGCCAATTTCAAAGCGTGAACTCAAAAACAAAAAGAAGTTTCCAATCCCGCTATAGAATCGAGCTAGACTTTTTTAAGGGTTAGAATCAAATGCCTAACCCTAGAGAACCTAAATTTGAAGAAGTGGACCATTAGAGAGTTTTTCTAAGAATCACTTGTCATAGGCCTCAAAGTAGCACTTGTTTAGGCTGAAATCTTGGAATTCCATCGAAAAATCTCCGTGGACCTAATTACTAAAAATAAGATGGGGACAAGAAAGGTGCATAGGAAGTTAGGGTGGATAGGTTAGATGTTGGTAGGATCAATTACATTGGCGCTCCCCAACCATTAATATATATTTGTTTCGATGTGACAATAGAGACGGCTGGCGGCTGATTTCAACGCTGAACTCAAAAAAGAAAGAGAAGTTTCCAATCCCGCTATAGAATCGAAGCTAGACTTTTTTCGTGGTTGTGAATCAAATGCCTAACCCTAGAGAACCTAAATTTGAAGAAGTGGACCATTAGAGAGTTTTTTCTAAGAATCACTTGTCATAGGCCTCAAAGTAGCACTTGTTTAGGGCTTAAATTTTGGAATTCCATTGAAAATCTCTCGGTGGACCTAATTACCGAAATAAGAAGGGGAACCATAAGAAAGGTGCATAGGAAGTTAGGGTGGATAGGTTAGATGTTGGTAGGATCAATTACATTGCGCTCCCCCAACCATTAATATATGTTTTCGGATGTGACAATAGAGATCGGGCGCTGATTTCAACGTGAACTCAAAAGAAAGAAGTTTCCAATCCGCTATAGAATCGAAGCTAGACTTTTTTCCTGGCCAGAATCAAATGCCTCACCCTAGAGAACCTAAATTTGAAGAAGTGGACCATTAGAGAGTTTTTCTAAGAATCACTTGTCATAGGCCTCAAAGTAGCACTTGTTTAGGTGAAATCTTGGAATTCCATCGAAAATCTCTCGTGGACCTAATTATAAAATAAGATGGGGGAAACCACAAGAAAGGTGCAGGGAAGTTAGGGGTGGATAGGTTAGATGTTGGTAGGATCAATTACATTGCGCTCCCCAACCGTTAATATATATTTCTCGATGTGACAATAGAGATCGGCCGGCGCGATTTTCAATTGGAACTCAAAAAAGAAAGAGAAGTTTCCAATCCGCTATAGAATCTAGCTAGACTTTTTTTCCGGTTGTGAATCAAATGCCTAACCCTAGAGAACCTAAATTTGAAGAAGTGGACCATTAGAGAGTTTTTCTAAGAATCACTTGTCATAGGCCTCAAAGTAGCACTTGTTTAGGGGAAATCTTGGAATTCCATCGAAAATCTCTCGTGGACCTAATTATCAAAATAAGAAGGGGAACGACAAGAAAGGTGCATAGGAAGTTAGGGGTGGATAGGTTAGATGTTGGTAGGATCAATTACATTGCGCTTCCCCAACCGTTAATATATGTTTTTCGATGTGACAATAGAGATCTGGCCGTTTGCTGATTTCAACAGAACTCAAAAAGAAAGAGAAGTTTCCAATCCGCTATAGAATCGAAGCTAGACTTTTTCCCGGTTGTGAATCAAATGCCTAACCCTAGAGAACCTAAATTTGAAGAAGTGGACCATTAGAGAGTTTTTCTAAGAATCACTTGTCATAGGCCTCAAAGTAGCACTTGTTTAGGTGAAATCTTGGAATTCCATTGAAAATCTCTGTGGACCTACACGCATTGAAATAAGATGGGGAACGACACCTAAAGGTGCATAGGAAGTTAGGGTGGATAGGTTAGATGTTGGTAGGATCAATTACATTGCGCTCCCCAACCATTAATATATATTTCTCGATGTGACAATAGAGACGCGGGCGCTGATTTCAGCGCGAACTCAAAAGAAAGAGAAGTTTCCAATCCGGCTATAGAATCGAAGCTAGACTTTTTCCTGGGTTAGAATCAAATGCCTCACCCTAGAGAACCTAAATTTGAAGAAGTGGACCATTAGAGAGTTTTTCTAAGAATCACTTGTCATAGGCCTCAAAGTAGCACTTGTTTAGGGCGAAATCTTGGAATTCCATCGAAAAATCTCCGTGGACCTAATTACCAAAATAAGATGGGGAACCACAAGAAAGGTGCATAGGAAGTTAGGTGGATAGGTTAGATGTTGGTAGGATCAATTACATTGTGCTCCCCAACCGCTAATATATGTTTCTCTCGATGTGACAATAGAGATCGGCCGGGCACTAATTTCGCCGCGAACTCAAAAAGAAAAAGAGAAGTTTCCAATCCCGCTATAGAATCGAAGCTAGACTTTTTCCGGTTAGAATCAAATGCCTCACCCTAGAGAACCTAAATTTGAAGAAGTGGACCATTAGAGAGTTTTTCTAAGAATCACTTGTCATAGGCCTCAAAGTAGCACTTGTTTAGGGCTTAAATCTTGGAATTCCATCGAAAAATCTCTCGTGGACCTAATTACCAAAAATAAGATGGGGAACCACAAGAAAAGGTGCATAGGAAGTTAGGGTGGATAGGTTAGATGTTGGTAGGATCAATTACATTGGCGCTCCCAACCATTAATATATATTTTCGATGTGACAATAGAGACCGGCCGGGCGCTTAATTTCAAGCTGGAACTCAAAAGAAAAGAGAAGTTTCCAATCCGCTATAGAATCGAAGCTAGACTTTTTTCCTAGGTTAGAATCAAATGCCTCACCCTAGAGAACCTAAATTTGAAGAAGTGGACCATTAGAGAGTTTTTCTAAGAATCACTTGTCATAGGCCTCAAAGTAGCACTTGTTTAGGGGCGAAATTTTGGAATTCCATGAAAATCTCTCGTGGACCTAATTATTGAAATAAGATGGGGAAATCCATACCTAAAGGTGCATAGGAAGTTAGGGTGGATAGGTTAGATGTTGGTAGGATCAATTACATTGCGCTCCCCAACCAATTAATATATGTTTTCTCGATGTGACAATAGAGATCGGCCGGGCGCGCTGATTTCATCAAGCGAACTCAAAAGAAAGAGAAGTTTCCAATCCGCTATAGAATCGAAGCTAGACTTTTTTCCCTGTTAGAATCAAATGCCTCACCCTAGAGAACCTAAATTTGAAGAAGTGGACCATTAGAGAGTTTTTCTAAGAATCACTTGTCATAGGCCTCAAAGTAGCACTTGTTTAGGGTGAAATCTTGGAATTCCATTGAAAATCTCTCGGTGGACCTAATTACTGAAATAAGATGGGGAAACGACAAGAAAGGTGCATAGGAAGTTAGGGTGGATAGGTTAGATGTTGGTAGGATCAATTACATTATGCTCCCCCAACCGTTAATATATATTTCCTCGATGTGACAATAGAGAGACGGGCGCTGATTTTAGCGCCGTGAACTCAAAAGAAAGAGAAGTTTCCAATCCCGCTATAGAATCGAGCTAGACTTTTTCCGGGTTAGAATCAAATGCCTCACCCTAGAGAACCTAAATTTGAAGAAGTGGACCATTAGAGAGTTTTTCTAAGAATCACTTGTCATAGGCCTCAAAGTAGCACTTGTTTAGGGCTTAAATCTTGGAATTCCATCTAAAAATCTCTCGGTGGACCTAATTACCGAAATAAGATGGGGAACCACAAGAAAGGTGCATAGGAAGTTAGGGGTGGATAGGTTAGATGTTGGTAGGATCAATTACATTGGCGCTCCCCAACCGTTAATATATGTTTCCTCGATGTGACAATAGAGATCGGCGGCTTGATTTCAGCCGCGAACTCAAAAGAAAGAGAAGTTTCCAATCCCGCTATAGAATCGAAGCTAGACTTTTTTCCGGTTGTGAATCAAATGCCTCACCCTAGAGAACCTAAATTTGAAGAAGTGGACCATTAGAGAGTTTTTCTAAGAATCACTTGTCATAGGCCTCAAAGTAGCACTTGTTTAGGGTGAAATCTTGGAATTCCATTGAAAATCTCTCGTGGACCTAATTACATCAAAAATAAGATGGGGAAACCACACGAAAGGTGCATAGGAAGTTAGGGTGGATAGGTTAGATGTTGGTAGGATCAATTACATTGCGCCCCCCCAACCGTTAATATATGTTTCGATGTGACAATAGAGATCTGCGGGCGCTGATTTCAACGCGGAACTCAAAAGAAAGAGAAGTTTCCAATCCCGCTATAGAATCGAAGCTAGACTTTTTCCTATAGTGAGAATCAAATGCCTCACCCTAGAGAACCTAAATTTGAAGAAGTGGACCATTAGAGAGTTTTTCTAAGAATCACTTGTCATAGGCCTCAAAGTAGCACTTGTTTAGGGCTTAAATCTTGGAATTCCATTGAAAATCTCTCGTGGACCTAATTATCAAATAAGAAGGGGAACGACAAGAAAGGTGCATAGGAAGTTGGGGTGGATAGGTTAGATGTTGGTAGGATCAATTACATTGCGCTCCCCAACCGCTAATATATGTTTCTGGATGTGACAATAGAGATCGGCCGGGCGCTGATTTCAACAAGTGGAACTCAAAACAAAGAGAAGTTTCCAATCCCGCTATAGAATCGAAGCTAGACTTTTCAAGGTTGTGAATCAAATGCCTCACCCTAGAGAACCTAAATTTGAAGAAGTGGACCATTAGAGAGTTTTTCTAAGAATCACTTGTCATAGGCCTCAAAGTAGCACTTGTTTAGGGCTTAAATCTTGGAATTCCATCGAAAATCTCTCGTGGACCTAATTACAAAAAATAAGATGGGGAACCACAAGAAAGGTGCATAGGAAGTTAGGGTGGATAGGTTAGATGTTGGTAGGATCAATTACATTGCGCCCCCAACCGTTAATATATATTTTCGGATGTGACAATAGAGATCGGCGGGCGCCGATTTCAAACATGGAAAAAAAAAAGAAAGAGAAGTTTCCAATCCCGCTTATAGAATCGAAGCTAGACTTTTTAGACTTTTGGTTGTGAATCAAATGCCTAACCCTAGAGAACCTAAATTTGAAGAAGTGGACCATTAGAGAGTTTTTCTAAGAATCACTTGTCATAGGCCCAAAGTAGCACTTGTTTAGGCTTAAATCTTGGAATTCCATTGAAAATCTCTCGTGGACCTAATTACTAAAATAAGATGGGGGAACCACAAGAAAGGTGCATAGGAAGTTAGGGTGGATAGGTTAGATGTTGGTAGGATCAATTACATTTGCTCCCCAACCGCTAATATATGTTTCTCGGATGTGACAATAGAGATCGCCGGGCGCTAATTTCAAATGAACTCAAAAGAAAGAGAAGTTTCCAACCGCTATAGAATCGAAGCTAGACTTTTTCCGGTTGTGAATCAAATGCCTAACCCTAGAGAACCTAAATTTGAAGAAGTGGACCATTAGAGAGTTTTTCTAAGAATCACTTGTCATAGGCCTCAAAGTAGCACTTGTTTAGGGGAAATCTTGGAATTCCATTGAAAAATCTCGTGGACCTAATTACCAAAATAAGATGGGGAACCACAAGAAAGGTGCATAGGAAGTTGGGGTGGATAGGTTAGATGTTGGTAGGATCAATTACATTGGCGCTCCCCCAACCGCTAATATATGTTTCGATGTGACAATAGAGATCGCCGGGCGCTGATTTCAAAGGTGGAACTCAAAAAGAAAGAGAAGTTTCCAATCCCGCTATAGAATCGAAGCTAGACTTTTTCCCGGTTGTAGAATCAAATGCCTAACCCTAGAGAACCTAAATTTGAAGAAGTGGACCATTAGAGAGTTTTTCTAAGAATCACTTGTCATAGGCCTCAAAGTAGCACTTGTTTAGGGTGAAATCTTGGAATTCCATTGAAAATCTCGTGGACCTAATTAACGAAACAAGAAGGGGAACGATTACTAAAGGTGCATAGGAAGTTAGGGGTGGATAGGTTAGATGTTGGTAGGATCAATTACATTTGCGCTCCCCAACCGTTAATATATGTTTTCGATGTGACAATAGAGACGGCCGGGCGCCGATTTCAAGCGTACAACTCAAAAGAAAGAGAAGTTTCCAATCCGCTATAGAATCGAAGCTAGACTTTTTCCCTGGGTTAGAATCAAATGCCTCACCCTAGAGAACCTAAATTTGAAGAAGTGGACCATTAGAGAGTTTTTCTAAGAATCACTTGTCATAGGCCTCAAAGTAGCACTTGTTTAGGGTGAAATCTTGAATTCCATCAAAAAATCTCGTGGACCTAATTATCAAATAAGATGGGGAACCACAAACTAAAGGTACATAGGAAGTTAGGGTGGATAGGTTAGATGTTGGTAGGATCAATTACATTATGCGCCCCCAACCAACTAATATATATTTCTCGATGTGACAATAGAGATCGGCCGGGCGCCCCCCAGCGAACTCAAAACAAAGAGAAGTTTCCAATCCGCTATAGAATCGAAGCTAGACTTTTTCTGGGTTGTGAATCAAATGCCTCACCCTAGAGAACCTAAATTTGAAGAAGTGGACCATTAGAGAGTTTTTCTAAGAATCACTTGTCATAGGCCTCAAAGTAGCACTTGTTTAGGGCTTAAATCTTGGAATTCCATTGAAAAATCTCCGTGGACCTAATTATCAAAATAAGATGGGGAAGGCATACAAGAAAGGTGCATAGGAAGTTAGGGGTGGATAGGTTAGATGTTGGTAGGATCAATTACTTTATGCTCCCCAACCATTAATATATGTTTCTCGATGTGACAATAGAGATCGGCCGGGCGCTGATTTCGCCACGAACTCAAAAGAAAGAGAAGTTTCCAATCCGCTATAGAATCGAAGCTAGACTTTTTTCGCGTTTAGAATCAAATGCCTCACCCTAGAGAACCTAAATTTGAAGAAGTGGACCATTAGAGAGTTTTTCTAAGAATCACTTGTCATAGGCCTCAAAGTAGCACTTGTTTAGGGCTTAAATCTTGGAATTCCATCGAAAAATCTCTCGTGGACCTAATTACTGAAATAAGATGGGGAACCACAAGAAAGGTGCATAGGAAGTTAGGGTGGATAGGTTAGATGTTGGTAGGATCAATTACTTTGCGCTCCCCAACCGCTAATATATGTTTCTCGATGTGACAATAGAGATCGGCCGGCGCTAATTTCAAATAACGAACTCAAAAACAAAGAGAAGTTTCCAATCCGCTATAGAATCGAAGCTAGACTTTTTAAGGTTGTGAATCAAATGCCTAACCCTAGAGAACCTAAATTTGAAGAAGTGGACCATTAGAGAGTTTTTCTAAGAATCACTTGTCATAGGCCTCAAAGTAGCACTTGTTTAGGCTGAAATCTTGGAATTCCATCAAAATCTCTCGGTGGACCTAATTATCAAAATAAGAAGGGAATGACAAGAAAGGTGCATAGGAAGTTAGGGTGGATAGGTTAGATGTTGGTAGGATCAATTACATTATGCTCCCCAACCATTAATATATGTTTCTCGATGTGACAATAGAGATCGGCCGGGCGCTGATTTCAAGCACAACTCAAAAGAAAGAGAAGTTTCCAATCCCGCTATAGAATCGAAGCTAGACTTTTTCAAGGGTTGTGAATCAAATGCCTCACCCTAGAGAACCTAAATTTGAAGAAGTGGACCATTAGAGAGTTTTTCTAAGAATCACTTGTCATAGGCCTCAAAGTAGCACTTGTTGAAATCTTGGAATTCCATCAAAAATCTCTCGTGGACCTAATTACCGAAATAAGATGGGAAACGACAAGAAAGGTGCATAGGAAGTTAGGGGTGGATAGGTTAGATGTTGGTAGGATCAATTACATTGCGCTCCCCAACCGTTAATATATGTTTCCTCGATGTGACAATAGAGATCGGCCGGCGCGATTTCAACGCAAACTCAAAACAAAGAGAAGTTTCCAATCCCGCTATAGAATCGAGATAGACTTTTTCGCGGTTGTGAATCAAATGCCTAACCCTAGAGAACCTAAATTTGAAGAAGTGGACCATTAGAGAGTTTTTCTAAGAATCACTTGTCATAGGCCTCAAAGTAGCACTTGTTTAGAGGAAATCTTGGAATTCCATTGAAAATCTCTCGTGGACCTAATTACCGAAACAAGAAGGGGAACGACAAAGAAAGGTACATAGGAAGTTAGGGTGGATAGGTTAGATGTTGGTAGGATCAATTACATTGTGTTCCCCAACCGCTAATATATATTTTCTCGATGTGACAATAGAGACGGCCGGGCGCTGATTTCAACGAACTCAAAAGAAAGAGAAGTTTCCAATCCCGCTATAGAATCGAAGCTAGACTTTTTCGCGGTTGTGAATCAAATGCCTCACCCTAGAGAACCTAAATTTGAAGAAGTGGACCATTAGAGAGTTTTTCTAAGAATCACTTGTCATAGGCCTCAAAGTAGCACTTGTTTAGGCAAAATCTTGGAATTCCATCAAAAATCTCTCGTGGACCTAATTATCGAAATAAGATGGGGAACCACAAGAAAGGTGCATAGGAAGTTAGGGTGGATAGGTTAGATGTTGGTAGGATCAATTACATTGCGCTCCCCAACCGCTAATATATATTTCTCGATGTGACAATAGAGATCGGCGGGCGCCGATTTCAAATATAACTCAAAAAGAAAGAGAAGTTTCCAATCCGCTATAGAATCGAAGCTAGACTTTTTCGCGGTTGTGAATCAAATGCCTCACCCTAGAGAACCTAAATTTGAAGAAGTGGACCATTAGAGAGTTTTTCTAAGAATCACTTGTCATAGGCCTCAAAGTAGCACTTGTTTAGGGGAAATCTTAGAATTCCATGAAAAATCTCTCGTGGACCTAATTACCAAAATAAGAAGGGAACCCATACGAAAGGGCATAGGAAGTTAGGGTGGATAGGTTAGATGTTGGTAGGATCAATTACATTGCGCTTCCCCAACCGCTAATATATGTTTCGATGTGACAATAGAGATCGCCGGGGCGCCGATTTCAAAGACGAACTTAAAAAGAAAGAGAAGTTTCCAATCCCGCTATAGAATCGAAGCTAGACTTTTTTCGCGGGTTAGAATCAAATGCCTCACCCTAGAGAACCTAAATTTGAAGAAGTGGACCATTAGAGAGTTTTTCTAAGAATCACTTGTCATAGGCCTCAAAGTAGCACTTGTTTAGGCTTAAATCTTGGAATTCCATCAAAAATCTCTCGTGGACCTAATTACCGAAATAAGATGGGGGAACCACAAGAAAGGTGCATAGGAAGTTAGGGGTGGATAGGTTAGATGTTGGTAGGATCAATTACATTTGCGTTCCCAACCGTTAATATATGTTTCTAGATGTGACAATAGAGATCGGCCGGCGCAAATTTCAGCGAAGTGGAACTCAAAAGAAAGAGAAGTTTCCAATCCCCGCTATAGAATCGAAGCTAGACTTTTTCCGGTTGTGAATCAAATGCCTCACCCTAGAGAACCTAAATTTGAAGAAGTGGACCATTAGAGAGTTTTTCTAAGAATCACTTGTCATAGGCCCCAAAGTGGCACTTGTTTAGGGCTTAAATCTTAGAATTCCATCGAAAAATCTCCGTGGACCTAATTACATCGAAATAAGATGGGGAACCACAAGAAAGGTGCATAGGAAGTTAGGGTGGATAGGTTAGATGTTGGTAGGATGAATTACATTAAGCGCTCCCCAACCGCTAATATATATTTTCGATGTGACAATAGAGATCGGCCGGCGCTGATTTCAAATAACTCAAAAGAAAGAGAAGTTTCCAATCCCGCTATAGAATCGAAGCTAGACTTTTTCGTGGTTGTGAATCAAATGCCTCACCCTAGAGAACCTAAATTTGAAGAAGTGGACCATTAGAGAGTTTTTCTAAGAATCACTTGTCATAGGCCTCAAAGTAGCACTTGTTTAGGGTGAAATCTTGGAATTCCATAAAAATCTCTCTCGTGGACCTAATTATCAAATAAGAAGGGGGAACCATACCGAAAGGTGCATAGGAAGTTAGGGTGGATAGGTTAGATGTTGGTAGGATCAATTACATTGCGCTCCCCAACCGTTAATATATGTTTCTCGATGTGACAATAGAGATCGGCCGGGCGCTAATTTCAAAGACGAACTCAAAAGAAAGAGAAGTTTCCAATCCCCGCTATAGAATCGAAGCTAGACTTTTTTCTGGGTTGTGAATCAAATGCCTCACCCTAGAGAACCTAAATTTGAAGAAGTGGACCATTAGAGAGTTTTTCTAAGAATCACTTGTCATAGGCCTCAAAGTGGCACTTTGTTTAGGGTAAATCTTGAATTCCATCAAAAATCTCGTGGACCTAATTATCTGGAAATAAGAAGGGGGAACGACAAGAAAGGTGCATAGGAAGTTAGGGTGGATAGGTTAGATGTTGGTAGGATCAATTACATTTTTGCTCCCCAACCGTTAATATATGTTTTCGATGTGACAATAGAGATCGGCCGGGCGCAAATTTCGCCACGAACTCAAAAGAAAGAGAAGTTTCCAATCCGCTATAGAATCGAGCTAGACTTTTTCGCGGTTGTGAATCAAATGCCTCACCCTAGAGAACCTAAATTTGAAGAAGTGGACCATTAGAGAGTTTTTCTAAGAATCACTTGTCATAGGCCTCAAAGTAGCACTTGTTTAGGGCTTAAATTTTAGAATTCCATCGAAAATCTCCGGTGGACCTAATTACCGAAATAAGATGGGGAACGACAAGAAAGTGCATAGGAAGTTAGGGGTGGATAGGTTAGATGTTGGTAGGATTAATTACTTTATGCTCCCCAACCGCTAATATATGTTTCGATGTGACAATAGAGATCGGCCGGCGCTGATTTCAGCGAACTCAAAAGAAAGAGAAGTTTCCAATCCCGCTATAGAATCGAAGCTAGACTTTTTCCGGTTGTGAATCAAATGCCTCACCCTAGAGAACCTAAATTTGAAGAAGTGGACCATTAGAGAGTTTTTATAAGAATCACTTGTCATAGGCCTCAAAGTAGCACTTGTTTAGGGCGAAATCTTGGAATTCCATCAAAAATCTCCGGTGGACCTAATTCATCAAATAAGAAGGGGAATCGACAAGAAAGGTGCATAGGAAGTTAGGGTGGATAGGTTAGATGTTGGTAGGATCAATTACTTTGCGTTCCCCAACCGTTAATATATGTTTTCTCGATGTGACAATAGAGACGGCCGGGCAAATTTCAGCGAACTCAAAAAGAAAGAGAAGTTTCCAATCCCGCTATAGAATCGAAGCTAGACCTTTTCCGGGTTGTGAATCAAATGCCTCACCCTAGAGAACCTAAATTTGAAGAAGTGGACCATTAGAGAGTTTTTCTAAGAATCACTTGTCATAGGCCTCAAAGTGGCACTTGTTTAGGGCTTAAATCTTAGAATTCCATCGAAAATCTCCGGTGGACCTAATTACCTGAAATAAGATGGGGAACGACAAGAAAGGTGCATAGGAAGTTTGGGTGGATATGTTAGATGTTGGTAGGATCAATTACTTTTGCGTTCCCCAACCGTTAATATATATTTCTCGATGTGACAATAGAGATCGCCGGGCGCCGATTTCAAAGTGAACTCAAAAGAAAGAGAAGTTTCCAATCCGCTATAGAATCGAAGCTAGACTTTTTCGCGGTTGTGAATCAAATGCCTCACCCTAGAGAACCTAAATTTGAAGAAGTGGACCATTAGAGAGTTTTTCTAAGAATCACTTGTCATAGGCCTCAAAGTAGCACTTGTTTAGGGCAAAATCTTGGAATTCCATCGAAAATCTCTCGTGGACCTAATTACATCGAAATAAGATGGGGAATCCACAAGAAAGGTGCATAGGAAGTTAGGGTGGATAGGTTAGATGTTGGTAGGATGAATTACATTGCGCTCCCCAACCGCTAATATATATTTCTCGATGTGACAATAGAGATCGCCGGGCGCCGATTTCAAGCGAACTCAAAAGAAAGAGAAGTTTCCAATCCGCTATAGAATCGAAGCTAGACTTTTTCCGGGTTGTGAATCAAATGCCTCACCTTAGAGAACCTAAATTTGAAGAAGTGGACCATTAGAGAGTTTTTCTAAGAATCACTTGTCATAGGCCTCAAAGTAGCACTTGTTTAGGGAAAAATCTTAGAATTCCATCAAAAATCTCCGTGGACCTACCTTACCGAAATAAGAAGGGGAACGACAAGAAAGGTGCATAGGAAGTTAGGGTAGATAGGTTAGATGTTGGTAGGATCAATTACATTGCGCTCCCCAACCGCTAATATATGTTTTCGATGTGACAATAGAGATCGGCGGGCGCTAATTTCAAAGACGAACTCAAAAGAAAGAGAAGTTTCCAATCCCGCTATAGAATCGAGCTAGACTTTTTCGGTTGTGAATCAAATGCCTCACCCTAGAGAACCTAAATTTGAAGAAGTGGACCATTAGAGAGTTTTTCTAAGAATCACTTGTCATAGGCCTCAAAGTAGCACTTGTTTAGGGCGAAATCTTGGAATTCCATCAAAAATCTCTCCGTGGACCTAATTACTGAAATAAGAGAAGGGGAACGACAAGAAAGGTGCATAGGAAGTTAGGGTGGATAGGTTAGATGTTGGTAGAATCAATTACTTTGCGCTCCCCAACCGTTAATATATGTTTTCGATGTGACAATAGAGATCGGGCCGGGCGCAAATTTCAAAGACGAACTCAAAAGAAAGAGAAGTTTCCAATCCCGCTATAGAATCGAAGCTAGACTTTTTCGCGGTTGTGAATCAAATGCCTCACCCTAGAGAACCTAAATTTGAAGAAGTGGACCATTAGAGAGTTTTTCTAAGAATCATTTGTCATAGGCTTCAAAGTAGCACTTGTTTAGGGGTGAAATCATGGAATTCCATCGAAAATCTCTAGTGGACCTAATTATCAAAATAAGATGGGGAACTAAAAGAAAGGTGCATATGAAGTTAGGGGTGGATAGGTTAGATGTTGGTAGGATCAATTACTTTATGTTCCCCAACCGTTAATATATGTTTCTCGATGTGACAATAGATCGGGCCGGGCGCTAATTTCAGCCGCGAACTCAAAACAAAGAGAAGTTTCCAATCCCCGCTATAGAATCGAAGCTAGACTTTTTTCGCGGTTGTGAATCAAATGCCTCACCCTAGAGAACCTAAATTTGAATAAGTGGACCATTAGAGAGTTTTTCTAAGAATCACTTGTCATAGGCCTCAAAGTAGCACTTGTTTAGAGCAAAATCTTGGAATTCCATTGAAAATCTCCGGTGGACCTAATTACCGAAATAAGATGGGGAACGACAAGAAAGGTGCATAGGAAGTTAGGGTGGATAGGTTTGATGTTGGTAGGATCAATTACATTGCGCTTCCCCAACCGTTAATATATGTTTCTCGATGTGACAATAGAGATCGCCGGGCGCCGATTTCAGCCGTGAACTCAAAAGAAAGAGAAGTTTCCAATCCCGCTATAGAATCGAAGCTAGACTTTTTTCCCGGTTAGAATCAAATGCCTCACCCTAGAGAACCTAAATTTGAAGAAGTGGACCATTAGAGAGTTTTTCTAAGAATCACTTGTCATAGGCCTCAAAGTAGCACTTGTTTAGGGTGAAATTTTGGAATTCCATCGAAAATCTCTTTGTGGACCTACATACCGAAACAAGAAGGGGAACGACAAGAAAGGTACATAGGAAGTTAGGGTGGATAGGTTAGATGTTGGTAGGATCAATTACATTGCGTCCCCCAACCGTTAATATATGTTTCTCGATGTGACAATAGAGATCGGCCGGGCGCAGATTTCAAATAATGGAACTCAAAAAGAAAGAGAAGTTTCCAATCCGCTATAGAATCGAAGCTAGACTTTTTTCCCGGTTGTCAATCAAATGCCTCACCCTAGAGAACCCAAATTTGAAGAAGTGGACCATTAGAGAGTTTTTCTAAGAATCACTTGTCATAGGCCTCAAAGTAACACTTGTTTAGAGTGAAGTCTTGGAATTCTTTGAAAATCTCTGTGTCGACCTACATGCCAAAACAAGAAGGGGAAGGACACGAAAGGTACATAGGGAAGTAAGGGTGGATAGGTTAGATGTTGGTAGGATCAATTACATTTTATGCTCCCCAACCGATAATATATGTTTTCGATGTGACAATAGAGATCGGCCGGGCGCTAATTTCAGCCGAACTCAAAACAAAGAGAAGTTTCCAATCCCGCTATAGAATCGAAGCTAGACTTTTTTGCGGTTGTGAATCAAATGCCTAACCCTAGAGAACCTAAATTTGAATAAGTGGACCATTAGAGAGTTTTTCTAAGAATCACTTGTCATAGGCCTCAAAGTAGCACTTGTTTAGGGCTTAAATGTTGGAATTCCATCAAAAAAATCTCGGTGGACCTACATACCAAAAGAAGAAGGGGAACGACACCTAAAGGTACGTAGGAAGTTAGGGTGGATAGGTTAGATGTTGGTAGGATCAATTACATTGCGCCCCCAACCTTTAATATAAGTTTCGGATGTGACAATAGAGATCATTGGCGCTTGATTTCAAATAATAACTCAAAAGAAAGAGAAGTTTCCAATCCCGCTATAGAATCGAGCTAGACTTTTTCCCGGTTGTCAATCAAATGCCTCACCCTAGAGAACCTAAATTTGAATAAGTGGACCATTAGAGAGTTTTTCTAAGAATCACTTGTCATAGGCCTCAAAGTAGCACTTGTTTAGGGCAAATCTTGGAATTCCATCGAAAAAATCTCTCGTGGACCTAATTATCGAAATAAGATGGGGAATGACAAGAAAGGTGCATTGAAGTTAGGGTGGATAGGTTAGATGTTAGTAGGATCAATTACATTGCGCTTCCCCAACCGTTGATATATGTTTCTCGATATGACAATAGAGATCGCCGGGCGCTGATTTCAGCGCTAACTCAAAAGAAAAGAGAAGTTTCCAATCCGCAATAGAATCGAGCTAGACTTTTTCCGGGTTGTAGAATCAAATGCCTCACCCTAGAGAACCTAAATTTGAATAAGTAGACCATTAGAGATTTTTTCTAAGAATCACTTTGTCATAGGCCTCAAAGTAGCACTTGTTTAGGGTGAAATTTTGGAATTCCATCGAAAAATCTCTCGTGGACCTAATTATCGAAATAAAGAAGGGGGAACCACACGAAAGGTGCATAGGAAGTTGGGGTGGATAGGTTAGATGTTGGTAGGATCAATTACATTGCGCCCCCCAACCGTTAATATATGTTTTTGGATGTGACAATAGAGACCGGTGGGCGCTTGATTTCAGCGCCAACTCAAAAAGAAGAGAAGTTTCCAATCCCCGCTATAGAATCGAAGCTAGACTTTTTCGCGGTTGTGAATCAAATGCCTCACAATAGAGAACCTAAATTTGAAGAAGTGGACCATTAGAGAGTGTTTCTAAGAATCACTTGTCATAGGCCTCAAAGTAGCACTTGTTTAGGGCTTAAATTTTGGAATTCCATCGAAAAATCTCTCCGTGGACCTACGTATCAAATAAGAAGGGGAACCACTAAAAGTGCATAGGAAGTTGGGGTGGATAGGTTAGATGTTGGTAGGATCAATTACATTGCGCCCCCAACCGTTAATATATATGTTTTCGATGTGACAATAGAGATCGGCCGCAATTAATTTTCAACTCAAACTCAAAACAAAGAGAAGTTTCCAATCCCGCTATAGAATCGAAGCTAGACTTTTTCGCGGTTGTGAATCAAATGCCTCAACCTAGAGAACTTAAATTTGAAGAAGTGGGCCATTAAAGAGTTTTTCTAAGAATCACTTGTCATAGGCCTCAAAGTAGCACTTGTTTAGGGCTTAAATCTTGGAATTCCATCGAAAATCTCCGTGGACCTAATTATTGAAATAAGATGGGGAACGACAAGAAAGGTGCATAGGAAGTTAGGGGTGGATAGGTTAGATGTTGGTAGGATCAATTACTTTTATGCTCCCCAACCGTTAATATATGTTTTCGATGTGACAATAGAGATCGGCCGGGCGCTAATTTCAGCAATGAACTCAAAACAATGAGAAGTTTCCAATCCGCTATAGAATCGAAGCTAGACTTTTTTCCGGTTGTGAATCAAATGCCTAACCCTAGAGAACCTAAATTTCAATAAGTGGACCATTAGAGAGTTTTTCTAAGAATCACTTGTCATAGGCCTCAAAGTAGCACTTGTTTTAGGGCAAAATTTTGGAATTCCATCGAAAATCTCCGTGGACCTAATTACCTGAAATAAGATGGGGAACGACAAGAAAGGTGCATAGGAAGTTAGGGTGGATAGGTTAGATGTTAGTAGGATCAATTACATTTGCGTTCCCCAACCGCTAATATATATATCGATGTGACAATAGAGTGACAAGAGGGCGCTGATTTCAAATACTGACTCAAAAGAAAACAGAAGTTTCCAATCCGCTATAGGATCAATTACATTGCGCTCCCCAACCGTTAATATATGTTTCTCGATGTCACAATAGAGATCGCCGGGCGCCGATTTCAAATGAACTCAAAAAAGAAACAGAAGTTTCCAATCCCGCTATAGAATCGAGCTAGACTTTTCACCGGGTTGTAGAATCAAATGCCTAACCCTAGAGAACCTAAATTTGAATAAGTGAACCATTAGATAGTTTTTCTAAGAATCACTTGTCATAGGCCTCAAAGTAGCACTTGTTTAGGGCTTAAATCATGGAATTCCATCGAAAATCTCCGGTGGACCTAATTACTGAAATAAGATGGGGAACGACAAAGAAAGGTGCATAGGAAGTTAGGGGTGGATAGGTTAGATGTTAGTAGGATCAATTACATTGCGCTCCCCAAACCGCTAATATATGTTTCGATGTGACAATAGAGAGAAGGCCGATTTCAGCGGACTAAAAAACAGAAGTTTCCAATCCGCTATAGGATCAATTACATTGCGTTCCCCAACCGCTAATATATATGTTTCTCGATGTGACAATAGAGATTTCCGATTTCAAATTTAACTCAAAAGAAATGTAGTTTCCAATCCGGCTATAGAATCGAAGCTAGACTTCTTCACCGGCTAGAATCAAATGCCTAACCCTAGAGAACCTAAATTTGAATAAGTGAACCATTAGAGAGTTTTTCTAAGAATCACTTGTCATAGGCCTCAAAGTAGCACTTGTTTAGGGCTTAAATCATGGAATTCCATCGAAAATCTCGGTGGACCTAATTACTGAAATAAGATGGGAAACGACACAAGAAAGGTGCATAGGAAGTTAGGGTGGATATGTTAGATGTTGGTAGGATCAATTACTTTGTGTTCCCCATCCGTTAATATATGTTTTCGATGTGACAATAGAGAATGTTATTTAATTTCAGGCGAACTCAAAACAAAGAGAAGTTTCCAATCCCGCTATAGAATCGAAGCTAGACTTTTTCCTGGGTTGTGAATCAAATGCCTCACCCTAGAGAACCTAAATTTCAATAAGTGGACCATTAGAGAGTTTTTCTAAGAATCACTTGTCATAGGCCTCAAAGTAGCACTTGTTTATGGCTTAAATCTTGGAATTCCATCGAAAATCTCTCGTGGACCTAATTACTCGAAATAAGATGGGGAATCCACAAGAAAGGTGCATAGGAAGTTAGGGTGGATAGGTTAGATGTTAGTAGGATCAATTACATTGCGTTCCGCAACCGTTAATATATGTTTCGGATGTGACAATAGAGACTGGCGGGCACTGATTTCAGCCACAACTCAAAAGAAAAGAAGTTTCCAATCCGGCTATAGAATCGAAGCTAGACTTTTTCGCGGTTGTGAATCAAATGCCTCACAATAGAGAACCTAAATTTGAAGAAGTGGACCCATAGAGAGTGTTTCTAAGAATCACTTGTCATAGGCCTCAAAGTAGCACTTGTTTAGGGCTTAAATTTTGGAATTCCATCGAAAAATCTCTCGTGGACCTACGTCACTGAAATAAGAAGGGGAACCGACACTAAAGGTGCATAGGAAGTTGGGGTGGATAGGTTAGATGTTCGTAGGATCAATTACATTGCGCCCCCAACCGTTAATATATGTTTTTGGATGTGACAATAGAGATCGTGGCGCTATTGATCAAATATTGCGCGAACTCAAAAAAAAAGAAGTTTCAAATCCGCTATAGAATCGAGCTAGACTTTTTCGCGGTTGTGAATCAAATGCCTCACAATAGAGAACCTAAATTTGAAGAAGTGGACCATTAGAGAGTGTTTCTAAGAATCACTTGTCATAGGCCTCAAAGTAGCACTTGTTTAGGGCGAAATTTTGGAATTCCATCGAAAATCTCTGGTGGACCTACGTACTGAAATAAGAAGGGGAACGACACGAAAGGTGCATAGGAAGTTGGGGTGGATAGGTTAGATGTTCGTAGGATCAATTACATTGCGCCCCCAACCGTTAATATATATTTTTCGATGTGACAATAGAGATCGGCCGGGCGCCAATTTCAGCGAACTCAAAACAAAGAGAAGTTTCCAATCCCGCTATAGAATCGAAAGCTAGACTTTTTCAAGGGTTGTGAATCAAATGCCTCAACCTAGAGAACTTAAATTTGAAGAAGTGGGCCATTAAAGAGTCTTTCTAAGAATCACTTGTCATAGGCCTCAAAGTAGCACTTGTTTAGGGCTTAAATCTTGGAATTCCATCGAATATCTCTCGTGGACCTAATTAATGAAATAAGATGGGGAACGACAAGAAAGGTGCATAGGAAGTTAGGGTGGATAGGTTAGATGTTGGTAGGATCAATTACTTTGCGTTCCCCAACCGTTAATATATGTTTTCGATGTGACAATAGAGATCGGCTGGCGCTAATTTATTGTGAACTCAAAACAATGAGAAGTTTCCAATCCCGCTATAGAATCGAGCTAGACTTTTTTTCGCGGTTGTGAATCAAATGCCTAACCCTAGAGAACCTAAATTTCAATAAGTGGACCATTAGAGAGTTTTTCTAAGAATCACTTGTCATAGGCCTCAAAGTAGCACTTGTTTAGGGCAAAATTTTGGAATTCCATCGAAAAATCTCCGGTGGACCTAATTATTGAAATAAGATGGGGAACGACAAAGAAAGGTGCATAGGAAGTTAGGGTGGATAGGTTAGATGTTAGTAGGATCAATTACATTGGCGTTCCCCAACCGTTAATATATGTTTGGATGTGACAATAGATCGCTTGGCGCTGATTTCAGCATGGACTCAAAAGAAAAGAAGTTTCCAATCCGCTATAGGATCAATTACATTGCGTTCCCCAACCGTTAATATATGTTTTCGGATGTCACAATAGAGATCTAGAGCCGTTTTTTAATTTAACTCAACTCAAAAAAGCAGTTTCCAATCCGGCTATAGAATCGAGCCAGACTTTTCACGGTTGCCAGAATCAAATGCCTAACCCTAGAGAACCTAAATTTGAATAAGTGAACCATTAGATAGTTTTTCTAAGAATCACTTGTCATAGGCCTCAAAGTAGCACTTGTTTAGGGCTTAAATCATGGAATTCCATCGAAAAATCTCTCGGTGGACCTAATTACTGAAATAAGATGGGGAAACGACAAGAAAGGTGCATAGGAAGTTAGGGTGGATAGGTTAGATGTTAGTAGGATCAATTACATTGCGTTCCCCAACCGTTAATATATGTTTTCGATGTGACAATAGAGATCGGCCGGGCAAAAAGACGATTTCAGCGCTGACTCAAAAAGAAACAGAAGTTTCCAATCCGGCTATAGGATCAATTACATTCATGCCCCCCAACCGTTAATATATGTTTCGGATGTGACAATAGAGATCGGCCTGGCGCCGATTTCATAATGAACTCAAAAGAAGAGAAGTTTCCAATCCGGCTATAGAATCGAGCTAGACTTTTTCACGGTTGTGAATCAAATGCCTAACCCTAGAGAACCTAAATTTGAATAAGTGAACCATTAGAGAGTTTTTCTAAGAATCACTTGTCATAGGCCTCAAAGTAGCACTTGTTTAGGGCTTAAATCATGGAATTCCATCGAAAATCTCTCGTGGACCTAATTATCGAAATAAGATGGGGAACGACAAGAAAGGTGCATAGGAAGTTAGGGGTGGATATGTTAGATGTTGGTAGGATCAATTACTTTGTGTTCCCCATCCGTTAATATATGTTTCGGATGTGACAATAGAGACTGTTGGCGCTAATTTTCACGAACTCAAAACAAAGAGAAGTTTCCAATCCCGCTATAGAATCGAAGCTAGACCTTTTTCGCGGTTGTGAATCAAATGCCTCACCCTAGAGAACCTAAATTTCAATAAGTGGACCATTAGGGAGTTTTTCTAAGAATCACTTGTCATAGGCCTCAAAGTAGCACTTGTTTATGGCTTAAATCTTGGAATTCCATCGAAAATCTCTCCGTGGACCTAATTATGAAATAAGATGGGGAACGACAAGAAAGGTGCATAGGAAGTTAGGGTGGATAGGTTAGATGTTAGTAGGATCAATTACATTTAGATTCAGAACCGCTAATATATGTTTCGATGTGACAATAGAGATCGGCCGGGTAATCGATTTTTCCCAAGGAACTCAAAAGAAACAGAAGTTTCCAATCCGGCTATAGAATCGAAGCTAGACTTTTTCGCGGTTGTGAATCAAATGCCTCACAATAGAGAACCTAAATTTGAAGAAGTGGACCCATAGAGAGTGTTTCTAAGAATCACTTGTCATAGGCCTCAAAGTAGCACTTGTTTAGGCTTAAATTTTGGAATTCCATCGAAAATCTCTCGGTGGACCTACGTAATGAAATAAGAAGGGGAACCACACCTAAAGGTGCATAGAAAGTTGGGGTGGATAGGTTAGATGTTCGTAGGATCAATTACATTAAGGCCCCCAACCGCTAATATATGTTTCGGATGTGACAATAGAGACTGCGGCGCCAATTTCAAATGCGAACTCAAAACAAAGAGAAGTTTCCAATCCCGCTATAGAATCGAGCTAGACTTTTTTGCGGTTGTGAATCAAATGCCTCACCCTAGAGAACCTAAATTTGAAGAAGTGGGCCATTAAAGAGTTTTTCTAAGAATCACTTGTCATAGGCCTCAAAGTAGCACTTGTTTAGGGCTTAAATCTTGGAATTCCATCGAAAATCTCTGGTGGACCTAATTATTGAAACAAGATGGGGAACGACAAGAAAGGTGCATAGGAAGTTAGGGTCGATAGGTTAGATGTTAGTAGGATCAATTACATTGCGTTCCCCAACCGTTAATATATGTTTTCGGATGTGACAATAGAGATCGCCGGCGCTGATTTAAAGGCAGCTGACTCAAAAGAAATAGAAGTTTCCAATCCCGGCTATAGGATCAATTACATTGCGTTCCCCCAACCGTTAGTATATGTTTTCGGATGTGACAATAGAGATCTGCGGGCGCTGATTTTGTGAACGAACCAACAAAGAGAAGTTTCCAATCGCTATAGAATCGAAGCTAGACTTTTTCGCGGTTGTGAATCAAATGCCTAACCCTAGAGAACCTAAATTTGAATAAGTGGACCATTAGAGAGTTTTCCTAAGAATCACTTGTCATAGGTCTCAAAGTAGCACTTGTTTAGGCTAAATCTTGGAATTCCATTGAAAATCTCTGGGTGGACCTACGTCTTGAAATAAGAAGGGGAACGACACAAAAGGTGTATAGGAAGTTACGATTGGATAGGTTAGATGTTGGTAGGATCAATTACATTGCGTTCCCCAACCGTTAATATATGTTTCTCGGATGTGACAATAGAGAGGCTGGCGCTGATTTCAGCGCCGAACTCAACAAAAGAAGTTTCCAATCCTCGCTATAGAATCGAAGCTAGACTTTTTCGCGGTTGTGAATCAAATGCCTAACCTTAGAGAACCTAAATTTGAATAAGTGGACCATTAAAGAGTTTCCTAAGAATCACTTGTTATAGGTCTCAAAGTAGCACTTGTTTAGGGCTAAATCTTGGAATTCCATTGAAAATCTACGGTGGACCTCACGCATCGAAATAAGAAGGGGAACGACACAAAAGGTGTATAGGAAGTTAGGGTGGATAGGTTAGATGTTGGTAGGATCAATTACTTTGCGTTCCCCAACCGTTAATATATGTTTACGGATGTGACAATAGAGAGGCTGGCGCTGATTTGTAGCGAACGAACTCAAAAAAACAGAAGTTTCCAATCCGGTTGTAGAATCGAGCCAGGGCTTTTTTCACGGTTGTGAATCAAATGCCTAACCCTAGAGAACCTAAATTTGAATAAGTGAACCATTAGAGAGTTTTCTAAGAATCACTTGTCATAGGCCTCAAAGTAGCACTTGTTTAGGGCGAAATCATGGAATTCCATCGAAAATCGAAAGTGGGCCTAATTCTTTGAAATAAGATGGAGAAGCGACAAGAAAGGTGCATAGGAAGTTAGGGTGGATAGGTTAGATGTTAGTATAGCCGGATTGGAAACTTCTCTTTCTGAGTTTGAGTTCGCTACGAAATCAAATTAGTCTCTATTGTCACATCCGTAAATATATATTATATGGTTGGGGAACGCAATGTAATTCATCCTACCAACATCTAACCTATCCACCCTAACTTCCTATGCACCTTTCTTTGTCGCTCCCCATCTTATTCAAAGAATTAGGTCCACCGAGATTTTGATGGAATTCCAAGATTTTGCCCTAAACAATCGCCGCTTGAGGCCTATGATAAGTGATTCTTAGAAAAAACTCTCTAATGGTCCACTTCGTCAAATTAAGGTTCTCTAGGGTGAGGCATTTGATTCACAAACCGCAAAAAAGGTCTAGCTCGATTCTATAGCCGATTGGAAACTTCTCTTTTTTTGATTTCACAAATGAAATCAGCGCCACGCCTCTATTGTCACATCCAGAAAATATATATTAGCGGTTGGGAACGCAATGTAATTGATCCTACCAACATCTAACCTATCCACCCTAACTTAATATACTTTCCTCGTGGTCGCTTCCCCATCTTATTTCAAGAATTTGATCCACCGTAGATTTTCGATGGAATTCCAAGATTTCCCCTAAACAAGTGTCACTTTTGAGGCCTATGACAAGTGATTCTTAGAAAACTCTCTAATGGTCCACTTATTCAAATTTGGGTTCTCTAGGGTTAGGCATTTGATTCACAACCGCAAAAAAGTCTAGCTCGATTCTAGTGCCGGATTGAAACTTCTCTTTTTTTGAGTTCTACTGAAATCACGCCGGAAATCTGCTTTTGTCACATCTAGAAACATATATTAACAGTTGGGAATCCAAAGTAATTGATCCTACCAACATCTAACCTATCCACCCTAACTTCCTATGCACCTTTCTTGTCGTTCCCCATCTTATTTCGCAGTAATTAGGTCCACAAGAGATTTTCGATGGAATTCCAAGATTTTGCCCTAAACAAGTGCTAGTTTGAGGCCTATGATAAGTGGTTCTTAGAAAAACTCTCTAATGGTCCACTTCTTCAAATTAAGGTTCTCTAGGGTGAGGCATTTGATTCACAACCGCGAAAAGGTCTAGCTCGATTCTATAGCTCGATTGAAACTTCTCTTTTTTTTGAGTTCATACTGAAATCAGCGCCAACGTCTCTATTGTCACATCCGTAAATATATATTAGCGGTTGGGTAACGAATGTAATTGATCCTACCAACATCTAACCTATCCACCCTAACTTCCTACGCACCTTTAGGTGTGGATTTCCCCTTCTTGTTTTCGGTATGTAGGTCGACACGGAGATTTTCAATGAATTCCAAGATTTCACTCTAAACAAGTGCTACTTTGAAGCCTATGACAAGTGATTCTTAGAAAAACTCTCTAATGGTCCACTTATTCAAATTTAGGTTCTCTAGGGTTAGGCATTTGATTCACATCCGCGAAAAGTCTATCTCGATTCTATAGCGGATTGGAAACTTCTCTTTGTTTTGAGTTTGCGTTGAAATTAGCACCGGCCGATCTCTATTGTCACATCCGTAAAACATATATTAACGGTTGGGGAGCGCGAATGTAATTGATCCTACTAACATCTAACCTATCCAACCTAACTTCCTATGCACCTTTCTTGTCGTTCCCATCTTATTTTAAGTAATTAGGTCCACCAGAGATTTTCTAATGAATTCCAAGATTTCGCATAAACAAGTGCTACTTTGAGGCCTATGACAAGTGATTCTTAGAAAAACTCTCTAATGGTCCACTTCTTCAAATTTAGGTTCTCTAGGGTGAGGCATTTGATTCACAACCGGAAAAAGTCTAGCTCGATTATATAGCCGGATTGAAACTGTTTCTTTTGAGTTCACGCTGAAATCGCGGCGCCATCTCTATTGTCACATCGTAAACATATATTAGCGGTTGGGCAACGCAATGTAATTGATCCTACCAACATCTAACCTATCCACCCTAACTTAATACGCACGTTTTGTGTCGTTCCCCATCTTATTTCGGTAATTAGATCCGCCGAGAGATTTTCGATGGAATTCCAAGATTTTGCCATAAACAAGTGCCACTTTGAGGCCTATGACAAGTGATTCTTAGAAAAACTCTCTAATGGTCTACTTCTTCAAATTTAGGTTCTCTAGGGTGAGGCATTTGATTCACAACCGCGAAAAAGTCTAGCTCGATTCTATTGCCGGATTGGAAACTTCTGTTTCTTTTTGAGTTCGCTGAAATCAGCCGGCCGATCTCTATTGTCATATCGAGAAACATATATCAACGGTTGGGGAACGCAATGTAATTGATCCTACTAACATCTAACCTATCCACCCTAACTTCCAATGCACCTTTCTTTGTCGTTCCCCATCTTATTTTGGTAATTAGGTCCACCGAGATTTTCGATGGAATTCCAAGATTTTTGCTCTAAACAAGTGCTACTTTGAGGCCTATGACAAGTGATTCTTAGAAAAACTCTCTAATGGTCCACTTATTCAAATTTAGGTTCTCTAGGGTGAGGCATTTGATTGACTGGCAAGGGAAAAAGTCTAGCTTCGATTCTATAGCGGATTGGAAACTTCTGTTTTTTCTTTTGAGTTTCTGAAAAATCGCCAGCGGCCGATCTCTATTGTCACATCCGAAACATATATTAGCGGTTGGGGACGCAATGTAATTGATCCTACCAACATCTAACCTATCCACCCTAACTTCCTACGCATACCTTTCGTGTCGTTCCCCTTCTTATTTTCGGTATGTAGGTCGACCGCACGAGATTTTTGATGGAATTCCAACATTTCGCCCTAAACAAGTGCTACTTTGAGGCCTATGACAAGTGATTCTTAGAAAAACTCTCTAATGGTCCACTTATTCAAATTTAGGTTCTCTAGGGTTAGGCATTTGATTCACAACCGCAAAAAAAAGTCTAGCTCGATTCTATAGCGGATTGAAAACTTCTCTTTGTTTTGAGTTGTGGCTGAAATTAGCGCCGGCGGTCTCTATTGTCACATCGAGAAATATATATTAGCGGTTGGGGAACACAAAGTAATTGATCCTACCAACATCTAACCTATCCACCCTAACTTCCTACATTACCTTTCGTGTCCTTCCCCTTCTTGTTTTGGCATGTAGGTCCATTAGAGATTTTCAAAAGAATTCCAAGACTTCACTCTAAACAAGTGTTACTTTGAGGCCTATGACAAGTGATTCTTAGAAAAACTCTCTAATGGTCCACTTCTTCAAATTTGGGTTCTCTAGGGTGAGGCATTTGATTGACAACCGGGAAAAAGTCTAGCTCGATTCTATAGCCGGATTGGAAACTTCTCTTTCTTTTTGAGTTCACTTTGAAATCTGCGCCCGGCCGATCTCTATTGTCACATCCGAAACATATATTAAGCGGTTGGGGGCGCAATGTAATTGATCCTACCAACATCTAACCTATCCACCCTAGCTTCCTCACATTACCTTTAGGTGTCGTTCCCCTTCTTGTTTAGGTATGTAGGTCGACCAAAGAGATTTTCAATGGAATTCAAAATTTTCGCCCTAAACAAGTGCTACTTTGAGGCCTATGAGAAGTGATTCTTAGAAAAACTCTCTAATGGTCCACTTCTTCAAATTTAGGTTCTCTAGGGTGAGGCATTTGATTCACAACCGGGAAAAAGTCTAGCTTCGATTCTATAGCGGATTGGAAACTTCTCTTTCTTTTTTGAGTTCACGTTGAAATCAAGCGCCCGGTGATCTCTATTGTCACATCGAGAAACATATATTAACGGTTGGGGAGCGCAATGTAATTGATCCTACCAACATCAAACCTATCCACCCTAACTTCCAATGCACCTTTCTTGTCGTTCCCCATCTTATTTCAGTAATTAGGTCCACGAGAGATTTTCGATGGAATTCCAAGATTTTGCTCTAAACAAGTGCTACTTTGAGGCCTATGACAAGTGATTCTTAGAAAAACTCTCTAATGGTCCACTTCTTCAAATTTAGGTTCTCTAGGGTGAGGCATTTGATTCACAACGCGAAAAGGTCTAGCTCGATTCTATAGCGGGATTGGAAACTTCTCTTTGTTTTGAGTTCGCTAAAATTCGGCGCCCGGCCGATCTCTATTGTCACATCGAAACATATATTAGCGGTTGGGGAGCATAAAGTAATTGATCCTACCAACATCTAACCTATCCACCCTAACTTCCATATGCACCTTTCTTTTCGTTTCCCCATCTTATTTCAATAATTAGGTCCACTAGAGATTTTCGATGGAATTCCATGATTTCACCCTAAACAAGTGCTACTTTGAGGCCTATGACAAATGATTCTTAGAAAAACTCTCTAATGGTCCACTTCTTCAAATTTAGGTTCTCTAGGGTGAGGCATTTGATTCACAACCGCGAAAAGGTCTAGCTTCGATTCTATAGCGGATTGGAAACTTCTCTTTCTTTTGAGTTCGTGCTGAAATTTGCGCCGGCCGATCTCTATTGTCACATCGAAACATATATTAACGGTTGGGAGCGCAAAGTAATTGATCCTACCAACATCTAACCTATCCACCCTAACTTCCTATGCACCTTTCTTGTCGTTTCCCATCTTATTTCAGTAATTAGGTCCACGAGAGATTTTTGATGGAATTCCAAGATTTCGCCCCTAAACAAGTGCCACTTTGAGGCCTATGACAAGTGATTCTTAGAAAAACTCTCTAATGGTCCACTTCTTCAAATTTAGGTTCTCTAGGGTGAGGCATTTGATTCACAACAGCGAAAAGGTCTAGCTTTCGATTCTATAGCGGATTGGAAACTTCTCTTTTTTCTTTTGAGTTCGTCTTTGAAATTAGCGCCTAGCGATCTCTATTGTCACATCGAAACATATATTAGCGGTTGGGGAGCGCAATGTAATTGATCCTACCAACATCTAACCTATCCACCCTAACTTCCTATGCACCTTTTTGTCGTTCCCCTTCTTATTTAGGTGTATGTAGTAGGTCCACGAGAGATTTTTTGATGGAATTCAAGATTTCGCCCTAAACAAGTGCTACTTTGAGGCCTATGACAAGTGATTCATAGAAAAACTCTCTAATGGTCACTTCTTCAAATTTAGGTTCTCTAAGGGTGAGGCATTTGATTCACAACCGGCGAAAAGGTCTAGCTTCGATTCTATAGCGGATTGGAAACTTCTCTTTCTTTTTTGAGTTTTTGAAATCGGCGCCTAAGCGATCTCTATTGTCACATCGAAGAAATATATATTAGCGGTTGGGGAGCGCAATGTAATTCATCCTACCAACATCTAACCTATCCACCCTAACTTCCTATGCACCTTTCTTGTCGTTCCCCATCTTATTTCAGTAATTAGGTCCACCAGAGATTTTCGACGGAATTCCAAGATTTTGCCCTAAACAAGTGCTACTTTGAGGCCTATGACAAGTGATTCTTAGAAAAACTCTCTAATGGTCCACTTCTTCAAATTAAGGTTCTCTAGGGTGAGGCATTTGATTCACAACGCGAAAAGGTCTAGCTCGATTCTATAGCGGATTGGAAACTTCTCTTTCTTTTTGAGTTCGCGCTGAAATCAGCGCCAGCGATCTCTATTGTCACATCGAGAAATATATATTAGCGGTTGGGGAACACAATGTAATTGATCCTACCAACATCTAACCTATCCACCCTAACTTCCCACATTACCTTTTTGTGTCGTTCCCCTTCTTGTTTTGGTATGTAGGTCGACCGAGAGATTTTCAATGAATTCCAAGATTTCACTCTAAACAAGTGCTACTTTGAAGCCTATGACAAGTGATTCTTAGAAAAACTCTCTAATGGTCCACTTCTTCAAATTTAGGTTCTCTAGGGTTAGGCATTTGATTCACATCCGCGAAAAAGTCTATCTCGATTCTATAGCGGATTGGAAACTTCTCTTTGTTTTGAGTTTGCGTTGAAATTAGCGCCCGTGATCTCTATTGTCACATCCGAAAATATATATTAGCGGTTGGGGAGCGCAATGTAATTGATCCTACCAACATCTAACCTATCCACCCTAACTTCCTATGCACCTTTCTTGTCGTTTCCCATCTTATTTTGATAATTAGGTCCACGAGAGATTTTCGATGGAATTCCAAGATTTCGGCCTAAACAAGTGCTACTTTGAGGCCTATGACAAGTGATTCTTAGAAAAACTCTCTAATGGTCCACTTCTTCAAATTTAGGTTCTCTAGGGTGAGGCATTTGATTCACAACCGGAAAAAGTCTAGCTTCGATTCTATAGCGGATTGGAAACTTCTCTTTCTTTTGAGTTTATTTGAAATCAGCGCCCGGTGATCTCTATTGTCACATCGAAAAACATATATTAGCGGTTGGGGAGCGCAAAGTAATTGATCCTACCAACATCTAACCTATCCACCCTAACTTCCTATGCACCTTTCTTATGGATTTCCCCATCTTATTTCAGTAATTAGGTCCACTAGAGATTTTTCGATGGAATTCAAGATTTAAGCCCCTAAACAAGTGCCACTTTGAGGCCTATGACAAGTGATTCTTAGAAAAACTCTCTAATGGTCCACTTCTTCAAATTTAGGTTCTCTAGGGTGAGGCATTTGATTCACAACCGGGGAAAAGGTCTAGCTTCGATTCTATAGCGGATTGGAAACTTCTCTTTCTTTTTGAGTTCGTCTTTGAAATCGGCGCTGGCCGATCTCTATTGTCACATCGAAACATATATTAGCGGTTGGGGAAGCGCAATGTAATTGATCCTACCAACATCTAACCTATCCACCCTAACTTCCTATGCACCTTTCTTGTCGTTCCCCTTCTTATTTATGTAATTAGGTCCACGAGAGATTTTTCGATGGAATTCCAAGATTTAAGCCCTAAACAAGTGCTACTTTGAGGCCTATGACAAGTGATTCTTAGAAAAACTCTCTAATGGTCCACTTCTTCAAATTTAGGTTCTCTAGGGTGAGGCATTTGATTCAACCCGCGAAAAGGTCTTGCTCGATTCTATAGCGGATTGGAAACTTCTCTTTCTTTTGAGTTCGCGTTGAAATTAGCGCCCGTGATCTCTATTGTCACATCGAAACATATATTAGCGGTTGGGGGAGCGCAATGTAATTGATCCTACCAACATCTAACCTATCCACCCTAACTTCCTATGCACCTTTTTCTTGTCGTTCCCCATCTTATTTCAGTAATGTAGGTCCACGAGAGATTTTCGATGGAATTCAAGATTTCGCCCTAAACAAGTGCTACTTTGAGGCCTATGACAAGTGATTCTTAGAAAAACTCTCTAATGGTCCACTTCTTCAAATTTAGGTTCTCTAGGGTGAGGCATTTGATTCACAACCGCAGGAAAAAGGTCTAGCTTCGATTCTATAGCGGATTGGAAACTTCTCTTTCTTTTGAGTTCGCTAAAATCAGCGCCCGGCCGATCTCTATTGTCACATCGAAATATATATTAGCGGTTGGGGAGCGCAATGTAATTGATCCTACCAACATCTAACCTATCCACCCTAACTTCCTATGCACCTTTCTTGTCGTTCCCCATCTTATTTCAGTAATTAGGTCCACGGAGATTTTTCGATGGAATTCCAAGATTTAAGCCCTAAACAAGTGCTACTTTGGGGCCTATGACAAGTGATTCTTAGAAAAACTCTCTAATGGTCCACTTCTTCAAATTTAGGTTCTCTAGGGTGAGGCATTTGATTCACAACCGCGAAAAGGTCTAGCTTCGATTCTATAGCGGATTGGAAACTTCTCTTTCTTTTGAGTTTTTGAAATCAGCGCCGGCCGATCTCTATTGTCACATCGAAAATATATATTAGCGGTTGGGGAGCGCAATGTAATTGATCCTACCAACATCTAACCTATCCACCCTAACTTCCTATGTACCTTTCTTGTCGTTCCCCTTCTTGTTTTTCGGTATGTAGGTCCACCGCGAGAGATTTTCAATGAATTCCAAGATTTCCTCTAAACAAGTGCTACTTTGAGGCCTATGACAAGTGATTCTTAGAAAAACTCTCTAATGGTCCACTTCTTCAAATTTAGGTTCTCTAGGGTTAGGCATTTGATTCACAACCGGGAAAAAAGTCTAGCTTCGATTCTATAGCGGATTGGAAACTTCTTTTTCTTTTGAGTTTTATTTGAAATCAGCGCCCGCCCGATCTCTATTGTCACATCGAAACATATATTAGCGGTTGGGGAGCGCAATGTAATTGATCCTACCAACATCTAACCTATCCACCCTAACTTCCTATGCACCTTTCTTGTGTCGTTCCCCATCTTATTTGGTAATTAGGTCCACGAGAGATTTTCGATGGAATTCCAAGATTTAAGCCCTAAACAAGTGCTACTTTGGGGCCTATGACAAGTGATTCTTAGAAAAACTCTCTAATGGTCCACTTCTTCAAATTTAGGTTCTCTAGGGTGAGGCATTTGATTCACAACCGCGAAAAAGGTCTAGCTTCGATTCTATAGCCGGATTGGAAACTTCTCTTTCTTTTGAGTTCGCGCTGAAATCAGCGCCCGGCCGATCTCTATTGTCACATCGGAAACATATATTAGCGGTTGGGGAGCGCAATGTAATTGATCCTACCAACATCTAACCTATCCACCCTAACTTCCTACATGCACCTTTAGGTGTCGTTCCCCTTCTTGTTTTGGTATGTAGGTCCACGCGGAGATTTTCAATGAATTTCAAGATTTCACTCTAAACAAGTGCTACTTTGAGGCCTATGACAAGTGATTCTTAGAAAAACTCTCTAATGGTCCACTTCTTCAAATTTAGGTTCTCTAGGGTTAGGCATTTGATTCACAACCAGGGAAAAAGTCTAGCTTCGATTCTATAGCGGATTGGAAACTTCTCTTTTCTTTTTGAGTTCTATTTGAAATCAGCGCCCGGTGATCTCTATTGTCACATCGAAACATATATTAGCGGTTGGGGAGCGCCAAAGTAATTGATCCTACCAACATCTAACCTATCCACCCTAACTTCCTATGCACCTTTCTTGTGGGTTCCCCATCTTATTTCAGTAATTAGGTCCACGGAGATTTTCGATGGAATTCCAAGATTTAAGCCCTAAACAAGTGCCACTTTGGGGCCTATGACAAGTGATTCTTAGAAAAACTCTCTAATGGTCCACTTCTTCAAATTTAGGTTCTCTAGGGTGAGGCATTTGATTCACAACCGCGAAAAGGTCTAGCTTCGATTCTATAGCGGATTGAAAACTTCTCTTTCTTTTGAGTTAGTTTTGAAATCAGCGCCGGTGATCTCTATTGTCACATCGAAATATATATATTAGCGGTTGGGGAGCGCCAATGTAATTGATCCTACCAACATCTAACCTATCCACCCTAACTTCCTACATACCTTTCGTTGTCGTTCCCCATCTTATTTTTGGTATGTAGGTCGACGCGGAGATTTTCAATGAATTCAAAGATTTCCTCTAAACAAGTGCTACTTTGGGGGCCTATGACAAGTGATTCTTAGAAAAAACTCTCTAATGGTCCACTTCTTCAAATTTAGGTTCTCTAGGGTTAGGCATTTGATTCACATCCGCGAAAAAGTCTATCTCGATTCTATAGCGGATTGGAAACTTCTCTTTTTTTTTTGAGTTTGCGTTGAAATTAGCGCCCGATAGATCTCTATTGTCACATCGAAACATATATTAGCGGTTGGGGAGCGCAATGTAATTGATCCTACCAACATCTAACCTATCCACCCTAACTTCCTATGCACCTTTCTTGTCGTTCCCCATCTTATTTCAGTAATTAGGTCCACCGCGGAGATTTTTCAATGGAATTCCAAGATTTCGCCCTAAACAAGTGCTACTTTGAGGGCCTATGACAAGTGATTCTTAGAAAAACTCTCTAATGGTCCACTTCTTCAAATTTAGGTTCTCTAGGGTGAGGCATTTGATTCACAACCGCGAAAAAGTCTAGCTCGATTCTATAGCGGATTGGAAACTTCTGTTTTTTTTTTGAGTTTTGTTTGAAATCAGCGCCCGGCCGATCTCTATTGTCACATCGAAACATATATTAGCGGTTGGGGAGCGCAATGTAATTGATCCTACCAACATCTAACCTATCCACCCTAACTTCCTATGCACCTTTCTTGTGGTTTCCCCATCTTATTTTCGGTAATTAGGTCCACGGAGATTTTCGATGGAATTCAAGATTTAAGCCCTAAACAAGTGCCACTTTGAGGCCTATGACAAGTGATTCTTAGAAAAACTCTCTAATGGTCCACTTCTTCAAATTTAGGTTCTCTAGGGTGAGGCATTTGATTCACAACCCGCGAAAAGGTCTAGCTTCGATTCTATAGCGGATTGGAAACTTTCTCTTTCTTTTGAGTTCGTTGAAATTAGCGCCCGGCCGATCTCTATTGTCACATCGAAACATATATTAGCGGTTGGGGAGCGCAATGTAATTGATCCTACCAACATCTAACCTATCCACCCTAACTTCCTATGCACCTTTCTTGTCGTTCCCCTTCTTATTTTGGTAATTAGGTCCACGAGAGATTTTTGATGGAATTCCAAGATTTCGCCCTAAACAAGTGCTACTTTGAGGCCTATGACAAGTGATTCTTAGAAAAACTCTCTAATGGTCCACTTCTTCAAATTTAGGTTCTCTAGGGTGAGGCATTTGATTCACAACCCGGGAAAAAGTCTAGCTTCGATTCTATAGCGGATTGGAAACTTCTCTTTCTTTTGAGTTCAGTTGAAATCAGCGCCCGGCCGATCTCTATTGTCACATCGAAATATATATTAGCGGTTGGGGAGCGCAATGTAATTGATCCTACCAACATCTAACCTATCCACCCTAACTTCCTATGCACCTTTCTTGTCGTTCCCCATCTTATTTCAGTAATTAGGTCCACGAGAGATTTTTCGATGGAATTCCAAGATTTTGCCCTAAACAAGTGCTACTTTGAGGCCTATGACAAGTGATTCTTAGAAAAACTCTCTAATGGTCCACTTCTTCAAATTTAGGTTCTCTAGGGTGAGGCATTTGATTCACAACCGCGAAAAGGTCTAGCTTCGATTCTATAGCGGATTGGAAACTTCTCTTTCTTTTGAGTTTTTATTTGAAATCAGCGCTAATAGATCTCTATTGTCACATCGAGAAATATATATTAGCGGTTGGGGAGCGCAATGTAATTGATCCTACCAACATCTAACCTATCCACCCTAACTTCCTATTACCTTTCTTGTCGTTCCCCTTCTTGTTTCGGTATGTAGGTCCACGGAGATTTTCAATGAATTCCAAGATTTCCTCTAAACAAGTGCTACTTTGAGGCCTATGACAAGTGATTCTTAGAAAAACTCTCTAATGGTCCACTTCTTCAAATTTAGGTTCTCTAGGGTTAGGCATTTGATTCACAACCGGGAAAAAGTCTATCTCGATTCTATAGCGGATTGGAAACTTCTCTTTCTTTTTGAGTTTCGCGTTGAAATCAGCGCCCGGCGTGATCTCTATTGTCACATCGAAATATATATTAGCGGTTGGGGAGCGCAATGTAATTGATCCTACCAACATCTAACCTATCCACCCTAACTTCCTATGCACCTTTCTTGTCGTTCCCCATCTTATTTTGTAAATTAGGTCCACGAGATTTTTTTCGATGGAATTCCAAGATTTTTGCCCTAAACAAGTGCTACTTTGGGGCCTATGACAAGTGATTCTTAGAAAAACTCTCTAATGGTCCACTTCTTCAAATTTAGGTTCTCTAGGGTGAGGCATTTGATTCACAACCGCGAAAAAGTCTAGCTTCGATTCTATAGCGGATTGGAAACTTCTCTTTCTTTTTGAGTTATTTGAAATCAAGCGCCGGCCGATCTCTATTGTCACATCGAAACATATATTAGCGGTTGGGGGCGCAATGTAATTGATCCTACCAACATCTAACCTATCCACCCTAACTTCCTATGCACCTTTCTTGTCGTTCCCCATCTTATTTTAGTAATTAGGTCCACGGAGATTTTTGATGGAATTCAAGATTTAAGCCCTAAACAAGTGCCACTTTGAGGCCTATGACAAGTGATTCTTAGAAAAACTCTCTAATGGTCCACTTCTTCAAATTTAGGTTCTCTAGGGTGAGGCATTTGATTCACAACCGCGAAAAGGTCTAGCTTCGATTCTATAGCGGATTGGAAACTTCTCTTTCTTTTTGAGTTCCTTTTTGAAATTAGCGCCCGTCGATCTCTATTGTCACATCGAAACATATATTAGCGGTTGGGGAGCGCAATGTAATTGATCCTACCAACATCTAACCTATCCACCCTAACTTCCTATGCACCTTTCTTGTCGTTCCCCATCTTATTTCAGTAATTAGGTCCACGGAGAGATTTTCGATGGAATTCAAGATTTAAGCCCTAAACAAGTGCTACTTTGAGGCCTATGACAAGTGATTCTTAGAAAAACTCTCTAATGGTCCACTTCTTCAAATTTAGGTTCTCTAGGGTGAGGCATTTGATTCATTCAACAGCGAAAAAGTCTAGCTTCGATTCTATAGCGGATTGGAAACTTCTCTTTCTTTTGAGTTGTTCTTTGAAATCGGCGCCCGGCCGATCTCTATTGTCACATCGAAACATATATTAGCGGTTGGGGAGCGCAATGTAATTGATCCTACCAACATCTAACCTATCCACCCTAACTTCCTATGCACCTTTCTTGTCGTTCCCCATCTTATTTTGGTAATTAGGTCCACGAGGAGATTTTCGATGGAATTCAAGATTTTGCCCTAAACAAGTGCTACTTTGGGGCCTATGACAAGTGATTCTTAGAAAAACTCTCTAATGGTCCACTTCTTCAAATTTAGGTTCTCTAGGGTGAGGCATTTGATTCAACCGCGAAAAGGTCTAGCTTCGATTCTATAGCGGATTGGAAACTTCTCTTTCTTTTTGAGTTCGCTTTGAAATCAGCGCCCGGTGATCTCTATTGTCACATCGAAACATATATTAGCGGTTGGGGAGCGCAATGTAATTGATCCTACCAACATCTAACCTATCCACCCTAACTTCCTATGCACCTTTCTTGTCGTTCCCCTTCTTATTTTGGTATGTAGGTCCACGGAGATTTTCAATGGAATTCAAGATTTTGCCCTAAACAAGTGCTACTTTGGGGCCTATGACAAGTGATTCTTAGAAAAACTCTCTAATGGTCCACTTCTTCAAATTTAGGTTCTCTAGGGTGAGGCATTTGATTCACAACCGCGAAAAAGGTCTAGCTTCGATTCTATAGCGGATTGGAAACTTCTCTTTCTTTTGAGTTTGCGCTGAAATCAGCGCCCGGTAGATCTCTATTGTCACATCGAAATATATATTAGCGGTTGGGGAGCGCAATGTAATTGATCCTACCAACATCTAACCTATCCACCCTAACTTCCTATGCACCTTTCTTGTCGTTCCCCATCTTATTTTGTAATTAGGTCCACGAGAGATTTTTCGATGGAATTCAAGATTTTGCCCTAAACAAGTGCTACTTTGAGGCCTATGACAAGTGATTCTTAGAAAAACTCTCTAATGGTCCACTTCTTCAAATTTAGGTTCTCTAGGGTGAGGCATTTGATTCACAACAGCGAAAAGTCTAGCTTCGATTCTATAGCGGATTGGAAACTTCTCTTTCTTTTGAGTTTATTTGAAATCAGCGCCCGGCCGATCTCTATTGTCACATCGAAACATATATTAGCGGTTGGGGAGCGCAATGTAATTGATCCTACCAACATCTAACCTATCCACCCTAACTTCCTATGCACCTTTGTTTGTGGTTCCCCATCTTATTTTGGTAATTAGGTCCACACGGAGATTTTCAATGGAATTCCAAGATTTCAGCCCTAAACAAGTGCTACTTTGAGGCCTATGACAAGTGATTCTTAGAAAAACTCTCTAATGGTCCACTTCTTCAAATTTAGGTTCTCTAGGGTGAGGCATTTGATTCAACCAGGAAAAAAAAGTCTAGCTTCGATTCTATAGCGGATTGGAAACTTCTCTTTTTTTTGAGTTTTTATTTGAAATCAGCGCCCGGCCGATCTCTATTGTCACATCGAGAAATATATATTAGCGGTTGGGGAGCGCAAATGTAATTGATCCTACCAACATCTAACCTATCCACCCCTAACTTCCTATGCACCTTTCTTGTCGTTTCCCCATCTTATTTTCGGTAATTAGGTCCACGAGAGATTTTTCAATGGAATTCCAAGATTTAAGCCCTAAACAAGTGCTACTTTGAGGCCTATGACAAGTGATTCTTAGAAAAACTCTCTAATGGTCCACTTCTTCAAATTTAGGTTCTCTAGGGTGAGGCATTTGATTCAACCCGGGAAAAGGTCTAGCTCGATTCTATAGCGGATTGGAAACTTCTCTTTCTTTTTGTTTTGGCTTTGCTGAAATCAAGCGCCCGGCCGATCTCTATTGTCACATCGAAATATATATTAGCGGTTGGGGAGCGCAATGTAATTGATCCTACCAACATCTAACCTATCCACCCTAACTTCCTATGCACCTTTCTTGTCGTTCCCCATCTTATTTTGGTAATTAGGTCCACGAGAGATTTTTCAATGGAATTCAAGATTTTGCCCTAAACAAGTGCTACTTTGGGGCCTATGACAAGTGATTCTTAGAAAAACTCTCTAATGGTCCACTTCTTCAAATTTAGGTTCTCTAGGGTGAGGCATTTGATTCACAACCGGGAAAAAGTCTAGCTTCGATTCTATAGCGGATTGGAAACTTCTCTTTTTCTTTTGAGTTCTATATTTGAAATAAGCGCCATGAGTCTCTATTGTCACATCAGAAACATATATTAGCGGTTGGGGAGCGCAATGTAATTGATCCTACCAACATCTAACCTATCCACCCTAACTTCCTATGCACCTTTCTTGTCGTTCCCCATCTTATTTTGGTAATTAGGTCCACGAGAGATTTTCAATGGAATTCCAAGATTTAAGCCCTAAACAAGTGCTACTTTGGGGCCTATGACAAGTGATTCTTAGAAAAACTCTCTAATGGTCCACTTCTTCAAATTTAGGTTCTCTAGGGTGAGGCATTTGATTCACAACCGCGAAAAGGTCTAGCTTCGATTCTATAGCGGATTGGAAACTTCTCTTTCTTTTGAGTTGTTGTTGAAATCAGCGCCCGCCGATCTCTATTGTCACATCGAAAAATATATATTAGCGGTTGGGGAGCGCAATGTAATTGATCCTACCAACATCTAACCTATCCACCCTAACTTCCTACATTACCTTTCTTGTCGTTCCCCATCTTGTTTGAGTAATGTAGGTCCACCACGGAGATTTTTCAATGGAATTCAAGATTTCGCCCTAAACAAGTGCTACTTTTGGGCCTATGACAAGTGATTCTTAGAAAAACTCTCTAATGGTCCACTTCTTCAAATTTAGGTTCTCTAGGGTGAGGCATTTGATTCATCCGCGAAAAAGTCTAGCTTCGATTCTATAGCGGATTGGAAACTTCTCTTTCTTTTGAGTTTGCGTTGAAATCAGCGCCCGGTGATCTCTATTGTCACATCATCGAAACATATATTAGCGGTTGGGGAGCGCAATGTAATTGATCCTACCAACATCTAACCTATCACCCTAACTTCCTATGCTTTTTTCTTGTCGTTCCCCATCTTATTTTCAGTAATTAGGTCCACGGAGATTTTCGATGGAATTCCAAGATTTCGCCCTAAACAAGTGCTACTTTGAGGCCTATGACAAGTGATTCTTAGAAAAACTCTCTAATGGTCCACTTCTTCAAATTTAGGTTCTCTAGGGTGAGGCATTTGATTCACAACCGCGAAAAGTCTAGCTTCGATTCTATAGCGGATTGGAAACTTCTCTTTTTTTTGAGTTATATTTGAAATCAAGCGCCCGGTGATCTCTATTGTCACATCGAAACATATATTAGCGGTTGGGGAGCGCAATGTAATTGATCCTACCAACATCTAACCTATCCACCCTAACTTCCTATGCACCTTTCTTGTCGTTCCCCTTCTTATTTCGGTATGTAGGTCCACACGGAGATTTTAAATGGAATTCCAAGATTTCACCCTAAACAAGTGCTACTTTGAGGCCTATGACAAGTGATTCTTAGAAAAACTCTCTAATGGTCCACTTCTTCAAATTTAGGTTCTCTAGGGTGAGGCATTTGATTCACAACAGGAAAAAGTCTAGCTTCGATTCTATAGCGGATTGGAAACTTCTCTTTCTTTTGAGTTGGCGTTGAAATCAGCGCCCGGCCGATCTCTATTGTCACATCGAGAAAATATATATTAGCGGTTGGGGAGCGCAATGTAATTGATCCTACCAACATCTAACCTATCCACCCTAACTTCCTATGCACCTTTTCTTGTGGTTCCCCATCTTATTTGGTAATTAGGTCCACGGGAGATTTTCGATGGAATTCCAAGATTTTGCCCTAAACAAGTGCTACTTTGAGGCCTATGACAAGTGATTCTTAGAAAAACTCTCTAATGGTCCACTTCTTCAAATTTAGGTTCTCTAGGGTGAGGCATTTGATTCACAACCCGCGAAAAGGTCTAGCTTCGATTCTATAGCGGATTGGAAACTTCTCTTTCTTTTGAGTTGTATTTGAAATAAGCGCCCGGCCGATCTCTATTGTCACATCGAAATATATATTAGCGGTTGGGGAGCGCAATGTAATTGATCCTACCAACATCTAACCTATCCACCCTAACTTCCTATGCACCCTTTCTTGTGGATTTCCCCTTCTTATTTTGGTAATGTAGGTCCACCGCGGAGATTTTCAATGGAATTCAAGATTTTGCCCTAAACAAGTGCTACTTTGGGGCCTATGACAAGTGATTCTTAGAAAAACTCTCTAATGGTCCACTTCTTCAAATTTAGGTTCTCTAGGGTGAGGCATTTGATTCACAACCGGGAAAAAGTCTAGCTTCGATTCTATAGCGGATTGGAAACTTCTCTTTCTTTTTGAGTTATTTGAAATCAGCGCCCGGCCGATCTCTATTGTCACATCGAAACATATATTAGCGGTTGGGGAGCGCAATGTAATTGATCCTACCAACATCTAACCTATCCACCCTAACTTCCTATGCACCTTTCTTGTGGTTCCCATCTTATTTCAGTAATTAGGTCCACGAGAGATTTTCGATGGAATTCCAAGATTTTGCCCTAAACAAGTGCCACTTTGAGGCCTATGACAAGTGATTCTTAGAAAAACTCTCTAATGGTCCACTTCTTCAAATTTAGGTTCTCTAGGGTGAGGCATTTGATTCACAACCAGGAAAAAGTCTAGCTTCGATTCTATAGCGGATTGGAAACTTCTCTTTCTTTTTGAGTTCGTTGAAATCAGCGCCGGCCGATCTCTATTGTCACATCGAAATATATATTAGCGGTTGGGGAGCGCAATGTAATTGATCCTACCAACATCTAACCTATCCACCCCTAACTTCCTATGCACCTTTAGGTGTCGTTCCCCATCTTATTTTGGTAATTAGGTCCACGAGGAGATTTTAAATGGAATTCCAAGATTTAAGCCCTAAACAAGTGCTACTTTGGGGCCTATGACAAGTGATTCTTAGAAAAACTCTCTAATGGTCCACTTCTTCAAATTAGGTTCTCTAGGGTTAGGCATTTGATTCACAACCGCGAAAAAGTCTAGCTTCGATTCTATATAGCGGATTGGAAACTTCTCTTTCTTTTGAGAGTTGTTGAAATCAGCGCCCGGCCGATCTCTATTGTCACATCGAGAAACATATATTAGCGGTTGGGGAGCGCAATGTAATTGATCCTACCAACATCTAACCTATCCACCCTAACTTCCTATGCACCTTTCTTGTCGATTTCCCCATCTTATTTCAGTAATTAGGTCCACGGAGATTTTTCGATGGAATTCAAGATTTAAGCCCTAAACAAGTGCCACTTTGAGGCCTATGACAAGTGATTCTTAGAAAAACTCTCTAATGGTCCACTTCTTCAAATTTAGGTTCTCTAGGGTGAGGCATTTGATTCACAACCGCGAAAAGGTCTAGCTTCGATTCTATAGCGGATTGGAAACTTCTCTTTTTTTTTTGAGTTCACACTTGAAATCAGCGCCCAATGATCTCTATTGTCACATCGAAAATATATATTAGCGGTTGGGGAGCGCAATGTAATTGATCCTACCAACATCTAACCTATCCACCCTAACTTCCTATGCACCTTTTCTTGTGGATTTCCCCATCTTGTTTTGGTAATTAGGTCACACGAGAGATTTTAAATGGAATTCCAAGATTTAAGCCCTAAACAAGTGCTACTTTGGGGCCTATGACAAGTGATTCTTAGAAAAACTCTCTAATGGTCCACTTCTTCAAATTTAGGTTCTCTAGGGTGAGGCATTTGATTCACAACCGCGAAAAAGTCTAGCTTCGATTCTATAGCGGATTGGAAACTTCTCTTTCTTTTGAGTTTTATTTGAAATCAGCGCCGCCGAGTCTCTATTGTCACATCGAAATATATATTAGCGGTTGGGGAGCGCAATGTAATTGATCCTACCAACATCTAACCTATCCACCCTAACTTCCTATGCACCTTTTCTTGTCGTTCCCCATCTTATTTCGGTAATTAGGTCCACGAGAGATTTTCGATGGAATTCCAAGATTTTTGCCCTAAACAAGTGCTACTTTGAGGCCTATGACAAGTGATTCTTAGAAAAACTCTCTAATGGTCCACTTCTTCAAATTTAAGGTTCTCTAGGGTGAGGCATTTGATTCACAACCGCGAAAAAGGTCTAGCTTCGATTCTATAGCGGATTGGAAACTTCTCTTTTTTTTGAGTTTTATTTGAAATCAGCGCCCGGCCGATCTCTATTGTCACATCGAAATATATATTAGCGGTTGGGGGAGCGCAATGTAATTGATCCTACCAACATCTAACCTATCCACCCTAACTTCCTATGCACCTTTCTTGTCGTTCCCCATCTTATTTGGTAATTAGGTCCACGAGAGATTTTCAATGGAATTCCAAGATTTTTGCCCTAAACAAGTGCTACTTTGGGGCCTATGACAAGTGATTCTTAGAAAAACTCTCTAATGGTCCACTTCTTCAAATTTAGGTTCTCTAGGGTGAGGCATTTGATTCACAACCGCTGAAAAAGTCTAGCTCGATTCTATAGCGGATTGGAAACTTCTCTTTCTTTTTTGTTTGGCGTTGAAATCGGCGCCCGGCCGATCTCTATTGTCACATCTAGAAATATATATTAGCGGTTGGGGAGCGCATAATGTAATTGATCCTACCAACATCTAACCTATCCACCCTAACTTCCTATGCACCTTTCTTGTCGTTCCCCATCTTATTTCAGTAATTAGGTCCACCAGAGATTTTCGATGGAATTCCAAGATTTCGCCCTAAACAAGTGCTACTTTGAGGCCTATGACAAGTGATTCTTAGAAAAACTCTCTAATGGTCCACTTCTTCAAATTTAGGTTCTCTAGGGTGAGGCATTTGATTCACAACCGGAAAAAAGTCTAGCTTCGATTCTATAGCGGATTGGAAACTTCTCTTTCTTTTGAGTTTATTTGAAATCAGCGCCCGGCGATCTCTATTGTCACATCGAGAAATATATATTAGCGGTTGGGGAGCGCAATGTAATTGATCCTACCAACATCTAACCTATCCACCCTAACTTCCTATGCCTTTTGTTGTCGTTCCCCATCTTATTTCAGTAATTAGGTCCACGAGAGATTTTCGATGGAATTCCAAGATTTCGCCCTAAACAAGTGCTACTTTGAGGCCTATGACAAGTGATTCTTAGAAAAACTCTCTAATGGTCCACTTCTTCAAATTTAGGTTCTCTAGGGTGAGGCATTTGATTCACAACCAGCGAAAAAGTCTAGCTTCGATTCTATAGCGGATTGGAAACTTCTCTTTCTTTTGAGTTTATTTGAAATCAAGCGCCCGTGGTCTCTATTGTCACATCGAAATATATATTAGCGGTTGGGGAGCGCAATGTAATTGATCCTACCAACATCTAACCTATCCACCCTAACTTCCTATGCACCTTTCTTGTCGTTCCCCTTCTTATTTGGTAATTAGGTCCACGGAGATTTTTGATGGAATTCAAGATTTCAGCCCTAAACAAGTGCTACTTTGAGGCCTATGACAAGTGATTCTTAGAAAAACTCTCTAATGGTCCACTTCTTCAAATTTAGGTTCTCTAGGGTGAGGCATTTGATTCACAACCGGGAAAAAGTCTAGCTTCGATTCTATAGCGGATTGGAAACTTCTCTTTCTTTTTGAGTTGCGCTGAAATTAGCGCCCGGCGATCTCTATTGTCACACATCGAAATATATATTAGCGGTTGGGGAGCGCAATGTAATTGATCCTACCAACATCTAACCTATCCACCCTAACTTCCTATGCACCTTTCTTGTCGTTCCCCATCTTGTTTTCAGTAATTAGGTCCCGACGGAGATTTTCAATGGAATTCAAGATTTTCCCCTAAACAAGTGCCACTTTGAGGCCTATGACAAGTGATTCTTAGAAAAACTCTCTAATGGTCCACTTCTTCAAATTTAGGTTCTCTAGGGTGAGGCATTTGATTCACAACCGCGAAAAGGTCTAGCTTCGATTCTATAGCCGGATTGGAAACTTCTCTTTCTTTTTGAGTTTATTTGAAATCAGCGCCGGCGGTCTCTATTGTCACATCGAGAAATATATATTAGCGGTTGGGGAGCGCATAATGTAATTGATCCTACCAACATCTAACCTATCCACCCTAACTTCCTATGCACCTTTCTTGTCGTTCCCCATCTTATTTGGTAATTAGGTCCACGGAGATTTTAAATGGAATTCCAAGATTTTCGCCCTAAACAAGTGCTACTTTGGGCCTATGACAAGTGATTCTTAGAAAAACTCTCTAATGGTCCACTTCTTCAAATTTAGGTTCTCTAGGGTGAGGCATTTGATTCACAACCGGGAAAAGTCTAGCTTCGATTCTATAGCGGATTGGAAACTTCTCTTTCTTTTTTGAGTTATTTGAAATCAGCGCCAATAGTCTCTATTGTCACATCGAGAAATATATATTAGCGGTTGGGGAGCGCAATGTAATTGATCCTACCAACATCTAACCTATCCACCCTAACTTCCTATGCACCTTTCTTGTCGTTCCCCATCTTATTTCAGTAATTAGGTCCACGAGAGATTTTTGATGGAATTCCAAGATTTTTGCCCTCTAAACAAGTGCTACTTTGAGGCCTATGACAAGTGATTCTTAGAAAAACTCTCTAATGGTCCACTTCTTCAAATTTAGGTTCTCTAGGGTGAGGCATTTGATTCACAACCCGCGAAAAAGTCTAGCTTCGATTCTATAGCGGATTGGAAACTTCTCTTTCTTTTTTGTTTTGGCGTTGAAATCAGCGCCCGGCCGATCTCTATTGTCACATCGAAATATATATTAGCGGTTGGGAGCGCAATGTAATTGATCCTACCAACATCTAACCTATCCACCCTAACTTCCTATGCACCTTTTCTTGTCGTTTCCCCATCTTATTTTAGTAATTAGGTCCACCGGAGATTTTTCGATGGAATTCCAAGATTTTTGCCCTAAACAAGTGCTACTTTGGGGCCTATGACAAGTGATTCTTAGAAAAACTCTCTAATGGTCCACTTCTTCAAATTTAGGTTCTCTAGGGTGAGGCATTTGATTCACAACCGCGAAAAAGTCTAGCTTCGATTCTATAGCGGATTGGAAACTTCTCTTTCTTTTGAGTTCGTTGAAATCAGCGCCGGTAGTCTCTATTGTCACATCTAGAAATATATATTAGCGGTTGGGGAGCGCAATGTAATTGATCCTACCAACATCTAACCTATCCACCCTAACTTCCTATGCACCTTTCTTGTCGTTCCCCATCTTTATTTGGTAATTAGGTCCACGAGAGAGATTTTCAATGGAATTCAAGATTTTTGCCCTAAACAAGTGCTACTTTGAGGCCTATGACAAGTGATTCTTAGAAAAACTCTCTAATGGTCCACTTCTTCAAATTTAGGTTCTCTAGGGTGAGGCATTTGATTCACAACCCGCGAAAAGGTCTAGCTTCGATTCTATAGCCGGATTGGAAACTTCTCTTTCTTTTTGAGTTCGTATTTGAAATCAGCGCCCGGCCGATCTCTATTGTCACATCGAGAAATATATATTAGCGGTTGGGGAGCGCAATGTAATTGATCCTACCAACATCTAACCTATCCACCCTAACTTCCTATGCACCTTTCTTGTCGTTCCCCTTCTTGTTTCGGTATGTAGGTCCACACGAGAGATTTTCAATGGAATTCAAGATTTCGCCCTAAACAAGTGCTACTTTGAGGCCTATGACAAGTGATTCTTAGAAAAACTCTCTAATGGTCCACTTCTTCAAATTTAGGTTCTCTAGGGTTGAGGCATTTGATTCACAACCGCGAAAAAGTCTAGCTTCGATTCTATAGCGGATTGGAAACTTCTCTTTGTTTTGAGTTTTGCGTTGAAATTAGCGCCCGCCGATCTCTATTGTCACATCGAAATATATATTAGCGGTTGGGGAGCGCAATGTAATTGATCCTACCAACATCTAACCTATCCACCCTAACTTCCTATGCACCTTTCTTGTCGTTCCCCATCTTATTTCAGTAATTAGGTCCACGAGAGATTTTAATGGAATTCAAGATTTCGCCCCTAAACAAGTGCTACTTTGGGGCCTATGACAAGTGATTCTTAGAAAAACTCTCTAATGGTCCACTTCTTCAAATTTAGGTTCTCTAGGGTGAGGCATTTGATTCAACCGGGAAAAAGTCTAGCTTCGATTCTATAGCGGATTGGAAACTTCTCTTTCTTTTTGAGTTTATTGTTTGAAATCAGCGCCCGGCCGATCTCTATTGTCACATCGAAACATATATATTAGCGGTTGGGGAGCGCAATGTAATTGATCCTACCAACATCTAACCTATCCACCCTAACTTCCTATGCACCTTTCTTGTCGTTTCCCCATCTTATTTCGATGTAATTAGGTCCACGGAGATTTTTCGATGGAATTCAAGATTTTGCCCTAAAAACAAGTGCTACTTTGAGGCCTATGACAAGTGATTCTTAGAAAAACTCTCTAATGGTCCACTTCTTCAAATTTAGGTTCTCTAGGGTGAGGCATTTGATTCACAACCGGGAAAAGGTCTAGCTTCGATTCTATAGCGGATTGGAAACTTCTCTTTCTTTTGAGTTGTGGCTGAAATCAGCGCCCGGCGATCTCTATTGTCACATCGAAATATATATTAGCGGTTGGGGAGCGCAAAATGTAATTGATCCTACCAACATCTAACCTATCCACCCTAACTTCCTATGCACCTTTCTTGTGGTTCCCCATCTTATTTTCGGTAATTAGGTCCACACGAGAGATTTTCAATGGAATTCCAAGATTTCCCCTAAACAAGTGCTACTTTGAGGCCTATGACAAGTGATTCTTAGAAAAACTCTCTAATGGTCCACTTCTTCAAATTTAGGTTCTCTAGGGTGAGGCATTTGATTCACAACCGCGAAAAAGTCTAGCTTCGATTCTATAGCGGATTGGAAACTTCTCTTTCTTTTGAGTTCGCCCTTTGAAATTAGCGCCCGCCGATCTCTATTGTCACATCGAGGAAACATATATTAGCGGTTGGGGGCGCAATGTAATTGATCCTACCAACATCTAACCTATCCACCCTAACTTCCTATGCACCTTTTCTTGTCGTTCCCCATCTTATTTCAGTAATTAGGTCCACGAGAGATTTTCGATGGAATTCCAAGATTTTGCCCTAAACAAGTGCTACTTTGAGGCCTATGACAAGTGATTCTTAGAAAAACTCTCTAATGGTCCACTTCTTCAAATTTAGGTTCTCTAGGGTGAGGCATTTGATTCACAACCGGGAAAAAGTCTAGCTTCGATTCTATAGCGGATTGGAAACTTCTCTTTCTTTTGAGTTGCGCTGAAATCAGCGCCCGGCCGATCTCTATTGTCACATCGAAACATATATTAGCGGTTGGGGCGCAAAGTAATTGATCCTACCAACATCTAACCTATCCACCCTAACTTCCTATGCACCTTTCTTGTCGTTCCCCATCTTATTTTGGTAATTAGGTCCACGAGAGATTTTGATGGAATTCCAAGATTTTGCCCTAAACAAGTGCTACTTTGGGGCCTATGACAAGTGATTCTTAGAAAAACTCTCTAATGGTCCACTTCTTCAAATTTAGGTTCTCTCTAGGGTGAGGCATTTGATTCAACCACGAAAAGGTCTAGCTTCGATTCTATAGCGGATTGGAAACTTCTCTTTCTTTTGAGTTCGCGTTGAAATCAAGCGCCGCCCGATCTCTATTGTCACATCGAAATATATATTAGCGGTTGGGGAGCGCAATGTAATTGATCCTACCAACATCTAACCTATCCACCCTAACTTCCTATGCACCTTTCTTGTCGTTCCCCTTCTTATTTCAGTAATTAGGTCCACGGAGATTTTCAATGAATTCAAGATTTCACTCTAAACAAGTGCTACTTTGAGGCCTATGACAAGTGATTCTTAGAAAAACTCTCTAATGGTCCACTTCTTCAAATTTAGGTTCTCTAGGGTTAGGCATTTGATTCACAACCGGAAAAAGTCTAGCTTCGATTCTATAGCGGATTGGAAACTTCATTTTCTTTTGAGTTTGCGTTGAAATCAGCGCCCGGCCGATCTCTATTGTCACATCCAGAAATATATATTAGCGGTTGGGGAGCATAAAGTAATTGATCCTACCAACATCTAACCTATCCACCCTAACTTCCTATGCACCTTTCTTGTGGTTTCCCCATCTTATTTTGAGTAATTAGGTCCACGAGAGATTTTCGATGGAATTCCAAGATTTTGCCCTAAACAAGTGCCACTTTGAGGCCTATGACAAGTGATTCTTAGAAAAACTCTCTAATGGTCCACTTCTTCAAATTTAGGTTCTCTAGGGTGAGGCATTTGATTCACAACCGCGAAAAGGTCTAGCTTCGATTCTATAGCCGGATTGGAAACTTCTCTTTCTTTTGAGTTGTATTTGAAATCAGCGCCGGCCGATCTCTATTGTCACATCGAAATATATATTAGCGGTTGGGGAGCGCAATGTAATTGATCCTACCAACATCTAACCTATCCACCCTAACTTCCTACATTACCTTTCTTGTGGTTTCCCCTTCTTGTTTTGGTATGTAGGTCGACACGGAGATTTTCAATGAATTCAAGATTTCACTCTAAACAAGTGCTACTTTGAAGGCCTATGACAAGTGATTCTTAGAAAAACTCTCTAATGGTCCACTTCTTCAAATTTAGGTTCTCTAGGGTGAGGCATTTGATTCACAACCGGGAAAAAGTCTAGCTTCGATTCTATAGCGGATTGGAAACTTCTCTTTCTTTTGAGTTTGCGTTGAAATCAGCGCCCGGCCGATCTCTATTGTCACATCGAAACATATATTAGCGGTTGGGGAGCGCAATGTAATTGATCCTACCAACATCTAACCTATCCACCCTAACTTCCTATGCACCTTTCTTGTCGTTCCCCATCTTATTTCGATGTAATTAGGTCCACAGAGATTTTCGATGGAATTCCAAGATTTTGCCCTAAACAAGTGCGTTTGAGGCCTATGACAAGTGATTCTTAGAAAAACTCTCTAATGGTCCACTTCTTCAAATTTAGGTTCTCTAGGGTGAGGCATTTGATTCACAACCGCGAAAAGGTCTAGCTTCGATTCTATAGCGGATTGGAAACTTCTCTTTCTTTTGAGTTGGCGCTGAAATCAGCGCCCGGCCGATCTCTATTGTCACATCGAGAAATATATATTAGCGGTTGGGGAGCGCAATGTAATTGATCCTACCAACATCTAACCTATCCACCCTAACTTCCTATTACCTTTCGTTGTCGTTCCCCTTCTTGTTTCGGTATGTAGGTCGACCACGGAGATTTTCAATGAATTCCAAGATTTCCTCTAAACAAGTGCTACTTTGAGGCCTATGACAAGTGATTCTTAGAAAAACTCTCTAATGGTCCACTTCTTCAAATTTAGGTTCTCTAGGGTTAGGCATTTGATTCACAACCAGGAAAAAGTCTAGCTCGATTCTATAGCGGATTGGAAACTTCTCTTTCTTTTTGAGTTGAGTTGAAATTGAAGCGCCCGGCGATCTCTATTGTCACATCGAGAAATATATATTAGCGGTTGGGGAGCGCAATGTAATTGATCCTACCAACATCTAACCTATCCACCCTAACTTCCTATGCACCTTTCTTGTCGTTCCCCATCTTATTTCAGTAATTAGGTCCACCAGAGATTTTCGATGGAATTCCAAGATTTTGCCCTAAACACAAGTGCCGTTTTGGGGCCTATGACAAGTGGATTCTTAGAAAAACTCTCTAATGGTCCACTTCGTCAAATAAAGGTTCTCTAGGGTGAGGCATTTGATTCACAACCGCGAAAAGGTCTAGCTCGATTCTATAGCCGGATTGAAAACTTCTCTTTCTTTTGAGTTGCTTTGAAATCAGCGCCTTCTTGATCTCTATTGTCACATCGAGAAATATATATTAGCGGTTGGGGAGCGCAATGTAATTGATCCTACCAACATCTAACCTATCCACCCTAACTTCCTACGTACCTTTCTTGTTGTTCCCCTTCTTGTTTTCGGTATGTAGGTCCACGGAGAGATTTTCAATGAATTCCAAGATTTCACTCTAAACAAGTGCTACTTTGAGGCCTATGACAAGTGATTCTTAGAAAAACTCTCTAATGGTCCACTTCTTCAAATTTAGGTTCTCTAGGGTGAGGCATTTGATTCAACCCTTGAAAAAGTCTAGCTCGATTCTATAGCGGATTGGAAACTTCTCTTTCTTTTGAGTTTTGCTGAAATCAGCGCCGGCGGTCTCTATTGTCACATCGAAACATATATATTAGCGGTTGGGGAGCGCAATGTAATTGATCCTACCAACATCTAACCTATCCACCCTAACTTCCTATGCACCTTTCTTGTCGTTCCCCATCTTATTTCAGTAATTAGGTCCACGAGAGATTTTCGATGGAATTCCAAGATTTTGCCCTAAACAAGTGCCACTTTGAGGCCTATGACAAGTGATTCTTAGAAAAACTCTCTAATGGTCCACTTCTTCAAATTTAGGTTCTCTAGGGTGAGGCATTTGATTCAACCGCGAAAAAGTCTAGCTTCGATTCTATAGCCGGATTGGAAACTTCTCTTTCTTTTGAGTTTTCGCGCTGAAATCGGCGCCCGCCGATCTCTATTGTCACATCGAAATATATATTAGCGGTTTGGGGAGCGCAATGTAATTGATCCTACCAACATCTAACCTATCCACCCTAACTTCCTATGCACCTTTCTTGTCGATTTCCCCATCTTATTTCAGTAATTAGGGTCCACGAGAGATTTTAAATGGAATTCCAAGATTTCGCCCTAAACAAGTGCCACTTTGAGGCCTATGACAAGTGATTCTTAGAAAAACTCTCTAATGGTCCACTTCTTCAAATTTAGGTTCTCTAGGGTGAGGCATTTGATTCACAACCGGAAAAGGTCTAGCTTCGATTCTATAGCGGATTGGAAACTTCTCTTTCTTTTGAGTGAGTTCTTTGCTGAAATCGGCGCCCGGCCGAGTCTCTATTGTCACATCGAAACATATATTAGCGGTTGGGGAGCGCAATGTAATTGATCCTACCAACATCTAACCTATCCACCCTAACTTCCTATGCACCTTTTCTTGTCGTTCCCCATCTTATTTCGGTAATTAGGTCCACGAGAGATTTTCGATGGAATTCCAAGATTTAAGCCCTAAACAAGTGCCACTTTGAGGCCTATGACAAGTGATTCTTAGAAAAACTCTCTAATGGTCCACTTCTTCAAATTTAGGTTCTCTAGGGTGAGGCATTTGATTCACTAGCCGAAAAGGTCTAGCTCGATTCTATAGCGGATTGGAAACTTCTCTTTTTTTTGAGTTTCGCTTTGAAATCAGCGCCCCAACGATCTCTATTGTCACATCGAGAAATATATATTAGCGGTTGGGGAGCGCAATGTAATTGATCCTACCAACATCTAACCTATCCACCCTAACTTCCTACATACCTTTCTTGTCGTTCCCCATCTTGTTTCGGTAATGTAGGTCCACACGGAGATTTTCAATGAATTCCAAGATTTCACTCTAAACAAGTGCTACTTTGGGGCCTATGACAAGTGATTCTTAGAAAAACTCTCTAATGGTCCACTTATTCAAATTTAGGTTCTCTAGGGTTAGGCATTTGATTCACAACCGAAAAAGTCTATCTCGATTCTATAGCGGATTGGAAACTTCTCTTTCTTTTGAGTTTGCGTTGAAATTAGCGCCCGGCGGCGGTCTCTATTGTCACATCGAAACATATATTAGCGGTTGGGGAGCGCAATGTAATTGATCCTACCAACATCTAACCTATCCACCCTAACTTCCTATGCACCTTTCTTGTCGTTCCCCATCTTATTTGGTAATTAGGTCCACGAGAGATTTTCGATGGAATTCCAAGATTTAAGCCCTAAACAAGTGCTACTTTGAGGCCTATGACAAGTGATTCTTAGAAAAACTCTCTAATGGTCCACTTCTTCAAATTTAGGTTCTCTAGGGTTGAGGCATTTGATTCAACCCGCGAAAAAGTCTAGCTTCGATTCTATAGCGGATTGGAAACTTCTCTTTCTTTTGAGTTCGCTGAAATCAGCGCCGGCCGATCTCTATTGTCACATCCGAAACATATATTAGCGGTTGGGGAGCGCAATGTAATTGATCCTACCAACATCTAACCTATCCACCCTAACTTCCTATGCACCTTTCTTGTCGTTCCCCATCTTATTTGATGTAATTAGGTCCACGGAGATTTTCAATGGAATTCCAAGATTTCGCCCTAAACAAGTGCTACTTTGAGGCCTATGACAAGTGATTCTTAGAAAAACTCTCTAATGGTCCACTTCTTCAAATTTAGGTTCTCTAGGGTGAGGCATTTGATTCACAACCGCGAAAAAGTCTAGCTTCGATTCTATAGCGGATTGGAAACTTCTCTTTCTTTTGAGTTTGCTTTGAAATCAGCGCCGGCCGAGTCTCTATTGTCACATCGAGAAACATATATTAGCGGTTGGGGAGCGCAATGTAATTGATCCTACCAACATCTAACCTATCCACCCTAACTTCCTTGTCGTTCCCCATCTTATTTCGGTAATTAGGTCCACCAGAGATTTTCGACGGAATTCCAAGATTTCGCCCTAAACAAGTGCTACTTTCAGGCCTATGACAAGTGATTCTTAGAAAAACTCTCTAATGGTCCACTTCTTCAAATTTAGGTTCTCTAGGGTGAGGCATTTGATTCACAACCGGGAAAAGGTCTAGCTTCGATTCTATAGCGGATTGGAAACTTCTCTTTCTTTTGAGTTCGTGCGCTGAAATTAGCGCCCGCCGATCTCTATTGTCACATCGAAATATATATTAGCGGTTGGGGAGCATAATGTAATTGATCCTACCAACATCTAACCTATCCACCCTAACTTCCTATGCACCTTTCTTGTCGTTCCCCATCTTATTTCAGTAATTAGGTCCACCAGAGATTTTCGATGGAATTCCAAGATTTTGCCCTAAACAAGCGCCACTTTGAGGCCTATGACAAGTGATTCTTAGAAAAACTCTCTAATGGTCCACTTCTTCAAATTTAGGTTCTCTAGGGTGAGGCATTTGATTCACAACCGCGAAAAGGTCTAGCTCGATTCTATAGCCGGATTGGAAACTTCTCTTTCTTTTGAGTTGTTCGCTTTGAAATTAGCGCCCGGTGATCTCTATTGTCACATCGAGAAATATATATTAGCGGTTGGGGAACGCAATGTAATTGATCCTACCAACATCTAACCTATCCACCCTAACTTCCTATGCACCTTTAGGTGTCGCGTCCCCTTCTTGTTTTCGGTAGGTAGGTCCACCACGGAGATTTTTGATGGAATTCCAAGATTTCGCTCTAAACAAGTGCTACTTTGAGGCCTATGACAAGTGATTCTTAGAAAAACTCTCTAATGTTCCACTTCTTCAAATTTAGGTTCTCTAGGGTGAGGCATTTGATTCACAACCGCGAAAAAGGTCTAGCTCGATTCTATAGCGGATTGGAAACTTCTCTTTCTTTTGAGTTTATTTGAAATCAGCGCCCGATAGTCTCTATTGTCACATCGAAATATATATTAGCGGTTGGGAAGCGCAATGTAATTGATCCTACCAACATCTAACCTATCCACCCTAACTTCCTATGCACCTTTCTTGTCGTTCCCCATCTTATTTCAGTAATTAGGTCCACCAGAGATTTTCGATGGAATTCCAAGATTTTGCCCTAAACAACTGCCGTTTGAGGCCTATGATAAGTGATTCTTAGAAAAACTCTCTAATGGTCCACTTCGTCAAATTAAGGTTCTCTAGGGTGAGGCATTTGATTCACAACCGCGAAAAGGTCTAGCTTCGATTCTATAGCGGATTGGAAACTTCTCTTTCTTTTGAGTTTGCTGAAATCGGCGCCAATAGTCTCTATTGTCACATCGAAATATATATTAGCGGTTGGGGAGCGCCAATGTAATTGATCCTACCAACATCTAACCTATCCACCCTAACTTCCTACATACCTTTTTGTCGTTCCCCATCTTTTTTCGGTATGTAGGTCGACACGGAGATTTTTAATGAATTCAAGATTTCACTCTAAACAAGTGCTACTTTGAAGCCTATGACAAGTGATTCTTAGAAAAACTCTCTAATGGTCCACTTATTCAAATTTAGGTTCTCTAGGGTTAGGCATTTGATTCACATCCGCGAAAAAGTCTATCTCGATTCTATAGCGAGGATTGGAAACTTCTCTTTCTTTTGAGTTTGCGTTGAAATTAGCCAGCGGTCTCTATTGTCACATCCGAAACATATATTAGCGGTTGGGGAGCGCAATGTAATTGATCCTACCAACATCTAACCTATCCACCCCTAACTTCCTATGCACCTTTCTTGTCGTTCCCCATCTTATTTGAGTAATTAGGTCCACCGAGAGATTTTCGATGGAATTCCAAGATTTAAGCCCTAAACAAGTGCCACTTTGAGGCCTATGACAAGTGATTCTTAGAAAAACTCTCTAATGGTCCACTTCTTCAAATTTAGGTTCTCTAGGGTGAGGCATTTGATTCACAACCGCGAAAAGGTCTAGCTTCGATTCTATAGCGGATTGGAAACTTCTCTTTCTTTTGAGTTCGCGTTGAAATTAGCGCCCGGCGATCTCTATTGTCACATCGAAACATATATTAGCGGTTGGGGAGCGCAAAGTAATTGATCCTACCAACATCTAACCTATCCACCTAACTTCCTATGCACCTTTCTTGTCGTTCCCCATCTTATTTTCAGTAATTAGGTCCACGGAGATTTTCGATGGAATTCCAAGATTTGCCCTAAACAAGTGCCACTTTGAGGCCTATGACAAGTGATTCTTAGAAAAACTCTCTAATGGTCCACTTCTTCAAATTTAGGTTCTCTAGGGTGAGGCATTTGATTCACAACCGCGAAAAGGTCTTGCTCGATTCTATAGCGGATTGGAAACTTCTCTTTCTTTTGAGTTCGTCTTTGAAATCGGCGCCCGGCGATCTCTATTGTCACATCGAAACATATATTAGCGGTTGGGGAGCGCAATGTAATTGATCCTACCAACATCTAACCTATCCACCCTAACTTCCTATGCACCTTTCTTGTCGTTCCCCTTCTTATTTTAGTAGGTAGGTCCACGAGAGATTTTTGATGGAATTCAAGATTTAAGCCCTAAACAAGTGCTACTTTGAGGCCTATGACAAGTGATTCTTAGAAAAACTCTCTAATGGTCCACTTCTTCAAATTTAGGTTCTCTAGGGTGAGGCATTTGATTCACAACCGGCGAAAAGGTCTAGCTCGATTCTATAGCGGATTGGAAACTTCTCTTTCTTTTTTGAGTTCGCTTTGAAATCAGCGCCCGGCCGATCTCTATTGTCACATCGAAATATATATTAGCGGTTGGGGAGCGCAATGTAATTGATCCTACCAACATCTAACCTATCCACCCTAACTTCCTATGCACCTTTCTTGTCGTTCCCCATCTTATTTCGGTAATTAGGTCCACGGAGATTTTCAATGGAATTCCAAGATTTTGCCCTAAACAAGTGCTACTTTGAGGCCTATGACAAGTGATTCTTAGAAAAACTCTCTAATGGTCCACTTCTTCAAATTTAGGTTCTCTAGGGTGAGGCATTTGATTCACAACCCGCGAAAAGGTCTAGCTCGATTCTATAGCGGATTGGAAACTTATGTTTCTTTTGAGTTCTTTGAAATTCAGCGCCGGCGATCTCTATTGTCACATCGAGAAACATATATTAATGGTTGGGGCGCGCAATGTAATTGATCCTACCAACATCTAACCTATCCACCCTAACTTCCTATGCACCTTTAGGTGTCGTTCCCCTTCTTGTTTCGGTGCGTAGGTCCACGAGAGATTTTCAATGAATTCCAAGATTTCACTCTAAACAAGTGCTACTTTGAGGCCTATGACAAGTGATTCTTAGAAAAACTCTCTAATGGTCCACTTCTTCAAATTTAGGTTCTCTAGGGTTAGGCATTTGATTCAACCAGGAAAAAGTCTAGCTTCGATTCTATAGCGGATTGGAAACTTCTCTTTCTTTTGAGTTTGCGTTGAAATCTTTAATGAGTCTCTATTGTCACATCGAAATATATATTAGCGGTTGGGGAGCGCATAATGTAATTGATCCTACCAACATCTAACCTATCCACCCTAACTTCCTATGCACCTTTCTTGTCGTTCCCCATCTTATTTCGGTAATTAGGTCCACGGAGATTTTCGATGGAATTCCAAGATTTTCGCCCTAAACAAGTGCTACTTTCGGGCCTATGACAAGTGATTCTTAGAAAAACTCTCTAATGGTCCACTTCTTCAAATTTAGGTTCTCTAGGGTGAGGCATTTGATTCACAACCGCGAAAAGGTCTAGCTCGATTCTATAGCGGATTGGAAACTTCTCTTTCTTTTGAGTTTATTTGAAATCGGCGCCCGGCGATCTCTATTGTCACATCGAAACATATATTAACGGTTGGGGAGCGCAATGTAATTGATCCTACCAACATCTAACCTATCCACCCTAACTTCCCTATGTACCTTTCTTGTCGTTCCCCTTCTTGTTTTCGGTGCGTAGGTCCACACGAGAGATTTTCAATGAATTCCAAGATTTCACTCTAAACAAGTGCTACTTTGAGGCCTATGACAAGTGATTCTTAGAAAAACTCTCTAATGGTCCACTTCTTCAAATTTAGGTTCTCTAGGGTGAGGCATTTGATTCACAACAGGGAAAAAGTCTAGCTCGATTCTATAGCCGGATTGGAAACTTCTCTTTCTTTTTGAGTTCGTCTTTGAAATCGGCGCCCGGCCGGTCTCTATTGTCACATCGAAACATATATTAGCGGTTGGGGAGCGCAATGTAATTGATCCTACCAACATCTAACCTATCCACCTAACTTCCTATGCACCTTTCTTGTCGTTCCCCATCTTATTTCGGTAATTAGGTCCACCGGAGAGATTTTCGATGGAATTCCAAGATTTTGCCCTAAACAAGTGCCACTTTGAGGCCTATGACAAGTGATTCTTAGAAAAACTCTCTAATGGTCCACTTCTTCAAATTTAGGTTCTCTAGGGTGAGGCATTTGATTCACAACGCGAAAAGGTCTAGCTCGATTCTATAGCGGATTGGAAACTTCTCTTTCTTTTGAGTTCGCTGAAATCGGCGCCAACGATCTCTATTGTCACATCCGAAATATATATTAGCGGTTGGGGAACGCAATGTAATTGATCCTACCAACATCTAACCTATCCACCCTAACTTCCTACATACCTTTCGTGTCGTTCCCCATCTTGTTTCGGTATGTAGGTCGACACGGAGATTTTCAATGAATTCAAAGATTTCACTCTAAACAAGTGCTACTTTGAAGCCTATGACAAGTGATTCTTAGAAAAACTCTCTAATGGTCCACTTCTTCAAATTTAGGTTCTCTAGGGTTAGGCATTTGATTCACATCCGCGAAAAAGTCTATCTCGATTCTATAGCCGGATTGGAAACTTCTCTTTCTTTTTGAGTTTGCGTTGAAATTAGCGCCCGGCGGTCTCTATTGTCACATCGAAACATATATTAGCGGTTGGGGAGCGCAATGTAATTGATCCTACCAACATCTAACCTATCCACCCTAACTTCCTATGCACCTTTCTTGTCGTTCCCCATCTTATTTCAGTAATTAGGTCCACACGAGAGATTTTCGATGGAATTCCAAGATTTTGCCCTAAACAAGTGCTACTTTGAGGCCTATGACAAGTGATTCTTAGAAAAACTCTCTAATGGTCCACTTCTTCAAATTTAGGTTCTCTAGGGTGAGGCATTTGATTCACAACCGCGAAAAAAGTCTAGCTCGATTCTATAGCGGATTGAAAACTTCTCTTCTTTTTGAGTTCGCGCTAAAATCAGCGCCCGGCCGATCTCTATTGTCACATCCGAAACATATATTAATGGTTGGGAATGCAATGTAATTGATCCTACCAACATCTAACCTATCCACCCTAACTTCCTATGCACCTTTCTTGTCATTCCCCATCTTATTTTAGTAATTAGGTCCACCGGAGATTTTCAATGGAATTCAAGATTTCGCCCTAAACAAGTGCCACTTTGAGGCCTATGACAAGTGATTCTTACAAAAACTCTCTAATGGTCTTCTTCTTCAAATTTAGGTTCTCTAGGGTGAGGCATTTGATTCACAACCGCATGAAAAAGGTCTAGCTCGATTCTATAGCGGATTGGAAACTTCTCTTTCTTTTGAGTTCGCTGAAATCAGCGCCAGAGTCTCTATTGTCACATCGAAATATATATTAGCGGTTGGGGGCGCAATGTAATTCATCCTACCAACATCTAACCTATCCACCCTAACTTCCTATGCACCTTTCTTGTCGTTCCCCATCTTATTTCGGTAATTAGGTCCACGAGAGAGATTTTCGATGGAATTCCAAGATTTTGCCCTAAACAAGTGCCGTTTGAGGCCTATGATAAGTGATTCTTAGAAAAACTCTCTAATGGTCCACTTCTTCAAATTAAGGTTCTCTAGGGTGAGGCATTTGATTCAAACCGCGAAAAAAAGGTCTAGCTCGATTCTATAGCGGATTGGAAACTTCTCTTTCTTTTGAGTTCGTCTTTGAAATCGGCGCCAATAGTCTCTATTGTCACATCCAGAAATATATATTAGCGGTTGGGGAGCGCAATGTAATTGATCCTACCAACATCTAACCTATCCACCCTAACTTCCTACATACCTTTCGTGTCGTTCCCCATCTTGTTTCGGTATGTAGGTCGACACGGAGATTTTCAATGAATTCAAAGATTTCACTCTAAACAAGTGCTACTTTGAAGCCTATGACAAGTGATTCTTAGAAAAACTCTCTAATGGTCCACTTATTCAAATTTAGGTTCTCTAGGGTTAGGCATTTGATTCACATCCGCGAAAAAGTCTATCTCGATTCTATAGCGGGATTGGAAACTTCTCTTTGTTTTGAGTTTTGCGTTGAAATTAGCGCCTGGCAGTCTCTATTGTCACATCCAGAAACATATATTAGCGGTTGGGGAACGCAATGTAATTTATCCTACCAACATCTAACCTATCCACCCTAACTTCCTATGCACCTTTCTTGTCGTTCCCATCTTATTTCAGTAATTAGGTCCACCAGAGATTTTCGACGGAATTCCAAGATTTCGCCCTAAACAAGTGCTACTTTGAGGCCTATGACAAGTGATTCTTAGAAAAACTCTCTAATGGTCCACTTCTTCAAACTTAGGTTCTCTAGGGTGAGGCATTTGATTCACAACCGCGAAAAAGTCTAGCTCGATTCTATGGATTTGGATTGAAAACTTCTCTTTCTTTTGAGTTCGTAAAAATCGGCGCCGGCAGTCTCTATTGTCACATCCGAAACATATATTAACGGTTGGGGAACGCAAACTAATTGATCCTACCAACATCTAACCTATCCACGCTAACTTCCTATGCACCTTTCTTGTCATTCCCTATTTTCTTTTAAGGTCCACCAGAGATTTTCGGTGGAATTCCAAGATTTCGCCCTAAACAAGTGCCACTTTGAGGCCTATGACAAGTGATTCTTACAAAAACTCTCTAATGGTCCACTTCTTCAAATTTAGGTTCTCTAGGGTGAGGCATTTGATTCACAACCGCGAAAAGGTCTAGCTTCGATTCTATAGCGGATTGGAAACTTCTCTTTTTTTTTGAGTTCGCTGAAATCAGCGCCCGGATAGTCTCTATTGTCACATCCAGAAATATATATTAGCGGTTGGGGAACGCAATGTAATTCATCCTACCAACATCTAACCTATCCACCCTAACTTCCTATGCACCTTTCTTGTCGTTCCCCATCTTATTTCAGTAATTAGGTCCACCAGAGATTTTCGATGGAATTCCAAGATTTTGCCCTAAACAACTGCCGTTTGAGGCCTATGATAAGTGATTCTTAGAAAAACTCTCTAATGGTCCACTTCGTCAAATTAAGGTTCTCTAGGGTGAGGCATTTGATTCACAACCGCGAAAAGGTCTAGCTCGATTCTATAGCCGGATTGGAAACTTCTCTTTCTTTTGAATTCGTGCTGAAATCAGCGCCAATAGTCTCTATTGTCACATCCAGAAATATATATTAGCGGTTGGGGAACGCAATGTAATTGATCCTACCAACATCTAACCTATCCACCCTAACTTCCTACATACCTTTCGTGTCGTTCCCCATCTTGTTTCGGTATGTAGGTCGACACGGAGATTTTTAATGAATTCAAAGATTTCACTCTAAACAAGTGCTACTTTGAAGCCTATGACAAGTGATTCTTAGAAAAACTCTCTAATGGTCCACTTCTTCAAATTTAGGTTCTCTAGGGTGAGGCATTTGATTCACAACCGGGAAAAAGGTCTAGCTCGATTCTATAGCGGATTGGAAACTTCTCTTTCTTTTTTGAGTGCGTTGAAATCGGCCGCAAGTCTCTATTGTCACATCGAAATATATATTAGCGGTTGGGGAGCGCAATGTAATTGATCCTACCAACATCTAACCTATCCACCCCTAACTCCTATGCACCTTTCTTGTCGTTCCCCATCTTATTTCAATAATTAGGTCCACGAGAGATTTTCGATGGAATTCCAAGATTTTGCCCTAAACAAGTGCTACTTTGAGGCCTATGACAAGTGATTCTTAGAAAAACTCTCTAATGGTCCACTTCTTCAAATTTAGGTTCTCTTGGGTGAGGCATTTGATTCACAACCGAAAAAGTCTAGCTCGATTCTATACCGGATTGGAAACTTCTCTTTCTTTTGAGTTATTTGAAATCGGCGCCCGGCGATCTCTATTGTCACATCCGAGAAACATATATTAGCGGTTGGGGAGCGCAATGTAATTGATCCTACCAACATCTAACCTATCCACCCTAACTTCCTATGCACCTTTCTTGTCGTTCCCCATCTTATTTCAGTAATTAGGTCCACCAGAGATTTTCGATGGAATTCTAAGATTTCGCCCTAAACAAGCGCCACTTTGAGGCCTATGACAAGTGATTCTTAGAAAAACTCTCTAATGGTCCACTTCTTCAAATTTAGGTTCTCTAGGGTGAGGCATTTGATTCACAACCGCGAAAAGGTCTAGCTCGATTCTATAGCCGGATAGGAAACTTCTCTTTCTTTTGAGTTCGCGCTGAAATCAGCGCCAGCAGTCTCTATTGTCACATCCAGAAACATATATTAACGGTTGGGGAACGCAAAGTAATTGATCCTACCAACATCTAACCTATCCACCCTAACTTCCTATGAATCTTTCTTGTCGTTCCCCATCTTATTTCGGTAATTAGGTCCACCAGAGATTTTTTGATGGAATTCCAAGATTTTCGCCCTAAACAAGTGCTACTTTGAGGCCTATGACAAGTGATTCTTAGAAAAACTCTCTAATGGTCCACTTTTTCAAATTTAGGTTCTCACGGGTGAGGCATTTGATTCACAACCGCGAAAAAGTCTAGCTCGATTCTATAGCCGGATTGGAAACTTCTGTTTCTTTTGAGTTCGCGCTGAAATCGGCGCCGCCGATCTCAATTGTCACATCCTAAACATATATATTAACGGTTGGGGAGCGCAATGTAATTGATCCTACCAACATCTAACCTATCCACCCTAACTTCCTATGCACCTTTCTTGTCGTTCCCCATCTTATTTCAGTAATTAGGTCCACCAGAGATTTTCGATGGAATTCCAAGATTTTGCCCTAAACAAGCTGCACTTTGAGGCCTATGACAAGTGATTCTTAGAAAAACTCTCTAATGGTCCACTTCTTCAAATTTAGGTTCTCTAGGGTGAGGCATTTGATTCACAACCGCGAAAAGGTCTAGCTCGATTCTATAGCCGGATAGGAAACTTCTCTTTCTTTTTGAGTTCATTTGAAATCAGCGCGGCCGATCTCTATTGTCACATCGAAACATATATTAACGGTTGGGGAACGCAAAGTAATTGATCCTACCAACATCTAACCTATCCACCCTAACTTCCTATGCACCTTTCTTGTCGTTCCCCATCTTATTTCAGTAATTAGGTCCACAAGAGATTTTCGATGGAATTCCAAGATTTTGCCCTAAACAACTGCCGTTTGAGGCCTATGATAAGTGGTTCTTAGAAAAACTCTCTAATGGTCCACTTCGTCAAATTAAGGTTCTCTAGGGTGAGGCATTTGATTCACAACCGCGAAAAATGTCTAGCTCGATTCTATAGCCGGATTGGAAACTTCTTCTCTTTCTTTTGAGTTGGCGTTGAAATCAGCGTCGGCCGATCTCTATTGTCACATCGAAATATATAGTAGCGGTTGGGGAACGCAATGTAATTGATCCTACAACATCTAACCTATCCACCCTAACTTCCTATGCACCTTTCTTGTTGTTCCCCATCTTATTTTCAGTAATTAGGTCCACGAGAGAGATTTTTGATGGACTTCCAAGATTTTGCCCTAAACAAGTGCTACTTTGAGGCCTATGACAAGTGATTCTTAGAAAAACTCTCTAATGGTCCACTTCTTCAAATTTAGGTTCTCTAGGGTGAGGCATTTGATTCACAACCGCGAAAAGGTCTAGCTCGATTCTATAGCCGGATAGGAAACTTCTCTTTCTTTTGAGTTCGTTTGAAATCAGCGTCGTGATCTCTATTGTCACATCGAAAAACATATATTAACGGTTGGGGAACGCATAAAGTAATTGATCCTACCAACATCTAACCTATCCACCCTAACTTCCTATGAATCTTTCTTGTCGTTTTCCCCATCTTATTTCAGTAATTAGGTCCACCGAGAGATTTTCGATGGAATTCCATGATTTTCGCCCTAAACAAGTGCTACCTTGAGGCCTATGACAAGTGATTCTTAGAAAAACTCTCTAATGGTCCACTTTTTTCAAATTTAGGTTCTCACGGGTGAGGCATTTGATTCTCAACCGCGAAAAAGTCTAGCTCGATTCTATAGCGGATTGGAAACTTCTCTTTCTTTTTTGAGTTTAGGCTGAAATCAACGCCATGATCTCAATTGTCACATCCAGAAACATATATTAACGGTTGGGGAACGCAAAGTAATTGATCCTACCAACATCTAACCTATCCACCTTAACTTCCTATGCACCTTTCTTGTCGTTCCCCATCTTATTTTCGGTAATTAGGTCCACGAGAGAGATTTTCGATGGAATTCCAAGATTTTGCCCTAAACAAGTGCTACCTTGAGGCCTATGACAAGTGATTCTTAGAAAAACTCTCTAATGGTCCACTTCTTCAAATTTAGGTTCTCTAGGGTGAGGCATTTGATTCACAACCGCGAAAAAAGTCGGGTTTCGATTCTATAGCCGGATTGGAAACTTCTTTTTCTTTTGAGTTGAGTTGAAATCAGCGCCAGCCGATCTCAATTGTCACATCGAAACATATATTAGCGGTTGGGGAACGCAAAGTAATTGATCCTACCAACATCTAACCTATCCACACTAACTTCCTATGCACCTTTCTTGTCGTTCCCCATCTTATTTCAAAGTAATTATGTCCACGGAGATTTTCGATGGAATTCCAAGATTTCGCCATAAACAAGTGCTACTTTGAGGCCTATGACAAGTGATTCTTAGAAAAACTCTCTAATGGTCCACTTCTTCAAATTTAGGTTCTCTAGGGTGGGGCATTTGATTCACAACCGCGAAAAAGGTCTAGCTCGATTCTATAGCCGGATTGGAAACTTCTCTTTCTTTTTGAGTTCGCTGGCTGAAATCAGCGCCAGCCGATCTCTATTGTCACATCTAGAAATATATATTAACGGTTGGGGAGCGCCAATGTAATTGATCCTACCAACATCTAACCTATCCACCCTAACTTCCTATGCACCTTTCTTGTCGTTCCCCATCTTATTTGGTAATTAGGTCCACAAGAGATTTTCGATGGAATTCCAAGATTTTGCCCTAAACAGTGCCGCCGTTTGAGGCCTATGATAAGTGGTTCTTAGAAAAACTCTCTAATGGTCCACTTCGTCAAATTAAGGTTCTCTAGGGTGAGGCATTTGATTCACAACCGCGAAAAGGTCTAGCTCGATTCTATAGCCCGATTGGAAACTTCTCTCTCTTTTTTTGAGTTATTTGAAATCAGCGCCGCGATCTCTATTGTCACATCCAGAAATATATATTAGCGGTTGGGTAACGCAATGTAATTGATCCTACCAACATCTAACCTATCCACCCTAACTTCCTACGTACCTTTCGTGTCGTTCCCCTTCTTCTTTCGGTATGTAGGTTGACACAGAGATTTTCAATGAATTCCAAGACTTCACTCTAAACAAGTGTTACTTTGAGGCCTATGACAAGTGATTCTAAGAAAAACTCTCTAATGGTCCACTTCTTCAAATTTAGGTTCTCTAGGGTTAGGCATTTGATTCACAACCGCGAAAAAAGTCTAGCTCGATTCTATAGCGGATTGGAAACTTCTCTTTCTTTTGAGTTTGATTTGAAATCAGCGGCCGCGATCTCTATTGTCACATCGAAACATATATTAACGGTTGGGGAAGCGCAAAGTAATTGATCCTACCAACATCTAACCTATCCACCCTAACTTCCTATGCACCTTTCTTGCCGTTCCCCATCTTATTTCAAGTAATTAGGTCCACGGAGATTTTTGATGGAATTCCAAGATTTTGCCCTAAACAAGTGGCACTTTGAGGCCTATTACAATTGATTCTTAGAAAAACTCTCTAATGGTCCACTTCTTCAAATTTAGGTTCTCTAGGGTGAGGCATTTGATTCACAACCGCGAAAAGGTCTAGCTCGATTCTATAGCCGGATTGGAAACTTCTCTTTCTTTTGAGTTCGCGCTGAAATCAGCGCTAGCAGTCTCTGTTGTCACATCTAGAAATACATATTAGCGGTTGGGGAACGCAATGTAATTGATCCTACCAACATCTAACCTATCCACCCTAACTTCCTACGTACCTTTCGTGTCGTTCCCCTTCTTGTTTCGGTATGTAGGTCGACACAGAGATTTTCAATGAATTCCAAGACTTCACTCTAAACAAGTGTTACTTTGAGGCCTATGACAAGTGATTCTAAGAAAAACTCTCTAATGGTCCACTTCTTCAAATTTAGGTTCTCTAGGGTGGGGCATTTGATTCACAACCGCGAAAAGGTCTAGCTCGATTCTATAGCCGGATTGGAAACTTCTCTTTCTTTTGAGTTCGCGCTGAAATCAGCGTCAGCAGTCTCTATTGTCACATCCAGAAATATATAGTAGCGGTTGGGGAACGCAATGTAATTGATCCTACAACATCTAACCTATCCACCCTAACTTCCTATGCACCTTTCTTGTCGTTCCCCATCTTATTTCAGTAATTAGGTCCACTAGAGATTTTCGACGGACTTCCAAGATTAAGCCCCTAAACAAGTGCTACTTTGAGGCCTATGACAAGTGATTCTTAGAAAAACTCTCTAGTGGTCCACTTCTTCAAATTTAGGTTCTCTAGGGTGAGGCATTTGATTCACAACCGCGAAAAAGGTCTAGCTCGATTCTATAGCGGATAGGAAACTTCTCTTTCTTTTGAGTTTTTTGAAATCGGCGTCGCCGATCTCTATTGTCACATCGAGAAACATATATTAACGGTTGGGGAACATAAAGTAATTGATCCTACCAACATCTAACCTATCCACCCTAACTTCCTATGAATCTTTCTTGTCGTTCCCCATCTTATTTCAGTAATTAGGTCCACCAGAGATTTTCGACGGAATTCCATGATTTCGCCCTAAACAAGTGCTACTTTGAGGCCTATGACAAGTGATTCTTAGAAAAACTCTCTAATGGTCCACTTTTTTTCAAATTTAGGTTCTCTAGGGTGAGGCATTTGATTCACAACCGCGAAAAAGGTCTAGCTCGATTCTATAGCGGATTGAAAACTTCTTTTCTTTTGAGTTCGTTGAAATCAGCGCCGCTGATCTCTATTGTCACATCCAGAAATATATAGTAGCGGTTGGGGAACGCAATGTAATTGATCCTACAACATCTAACCTATCCACCCTAACTTCCTATGCACCTTTCTTGTCGTTCCCCATCTTATTTCAGTAATTAGGTCCACTAGAGATTTTCGACGGACTTCCAAGATTTCACCCTAAACAAGTGCTACTTTGAGGCCTATGACAAGTGATTCTTAGAAAAACTCTCTAGTGGTCCACTTCTTCAAATTTAGGTTCTCTAGGGTGAGGCATTTGATTCACAACCGCGAAAAGGTCTAGCTTCGATTCTATAGCCGGATTGGAAACTTCTCTTTCTTTTGAGTTTATTTGAAATCAGCGCCCGGCAGTCTCTATTGTCACATCCAAATATATATTAACGGTTGGGGAACGCAATGTAATTGATCCTACCAACATCTAACCTATCCACCCTAACTTCCTACGTACCTTTAGGTGTCGTTCCCCTTCTTGTTTCGTATGTATGTAGGTCCACACAGAGATTTTCAATGAATTCCAAGACTTCACTCTAAACAAGTGTTACTTTGAGGCCTATGACAAGTGATTCTAAGAAAAACTCTCTAATGGTCCACTTCTTCAAATTTAGGTTCTCTAGGGTTAGGCATTTGATTCACAACCGGGAAAAAAGTCTAGCTCGATTCTATAGCCGGATTGGAAAACTTTTTTTTTTGAGTTGTATTTGAAATCAGCGCCCGGCCATCTCTATTGTCACATCGAGAAATATATATTAGCGGTTGGGGAACGCAATGTAATTGATCCTACCAACATCTAACCTATCCACCCTAACTTCCCACGTACCTTTTCGTGTCGTTCCCCTTCTTGTTTGGTATGTAGGTCGACCATTACGAGATTTTCAATGAATTCCAAGACTTCACTCTAAACAAGTATTACTTTGAGGCCTATGACAAGTGATTCTAAGAAAAACTCTCTAATGGTCCACTTCTTCAAATTTAGGTTCTCTAGGGTTAGGCATTTAATTCACAACCGCGAAAAAAGTCTAGCTCGATTCTATAGCGGATTGGAAACTTCTCTTTCTTTTTGAGTTCGAAATTTGAAATCAGCGCCGCCAGATCTCTATTGTCACATCCGAAATATATATTAGCGGTTGGGGAACGCAATGTAATTGATCCTACCAACATCTAACCTATCCACCCTAACTTCCTACGCACCTTTCGTGTCGTTCCCCTTCTTGTTTCGGTATGTAGGTCGACACAGAGATTTTCAATGAATTCCAAGACTTCACTCTAAACAAGTATTACTTTGAGGCCTATGACAAGTGATTCTAAGAAAAACTCTCTAATGGTCCACTTCTTCAAATTTAGGTTCTCTAGGGTTAGGCATTTGATTCACAACGCGAAAAAAAGTCTAGCTCGATTCTATAGCGGATTGAAACTTCTCTTTCTTTTTGAGTTCGCTGAAATCGCGCCAAAGATTCTCAATTGTCACATCCGAAAACATATATTAACGGTTGGGGAACGCAAAGTAATTGATCCTACCAACATCTAACCTATCCACCCTAACTTCCTATGCACCTTTCTTGCCGTTCCCCATCTTATTTCAGTAATTAGGTCCACCAGAGATTTTTGATGAAATTCCAAGATTTTGCCCTAAACAAGCGGCACTTTGAGGCCTATTACAAGTGATTCTTAGAAAAACTCTCTAATGGTCCACTTCTTCAAATTTAGGTTCTCTAGGGTGAGGCATTTGATTCACAACCGCGAAAAGGTCTAGCTCGATTCTATAGCCGGATTGGAAACTTCTCTTTCTTTTGAGTTCGCGCTGAAATCAGCGCCAGCAGTCTCTATTGTCACATCCAGAAATATATATTAGCGGTTGGGGAACGCAATGTAATTGATCCTACCAACATCTAACCTATCCACCCTAACTTCCTACGTACCTTTCGTGTCGTTCCCCTTCTTGTTTCGGTATGTAGGTCGACACAGAGATTTTCAATGAATTCCAAGACTTCACTCTAAACAAGTGTTACTTTGAGGCCTATGACAAGTGATTCTAAGAAAAACTCTCTAATGGTCCACTTCTTCAAATTTAGGTTCTCTAGGGTTAGGCATTTGATTCACAACAGGGAAAAAAAGTCTAGCTCGATTCTATAGCCGGATTGCAAACTTGTTTCTTTTGAGTTCATTTGAAATCGCCGCCGGCGATCTCTATTGTCACATCCAGAAACATATATTAACGGTTGGGTAACGCAATGTAATTGATCCTACCAACATCTAACCTATCTACCCTAACTTCCTATGCACCTTTCGTGTCGTTCCCCTTCTTATTTCAGTACGTTGGTCCACCAGAGATTTTCGAGGGAATTCTAAGATTTCGCCCTAAACAAGTGCTACTTTGAGGCCTATGACAAGTGATTCTTAGAAAAACTCTCTAATGGTCCACTTATTCAAATTTAGGTTCTCTAGGGTTAGGCATTTGATTCACATCCGCGAAAAAGTCTAGCTCGTTTCTATAGCCGGATTGGAAACTTCTCTTTGTTTTGAGTTCGCGTTGAAATTAGAGGCATCTCTATTGTCACATCCAGAAACAAATATTAACGGTTGGGGAACGCAATGTAATTGATCCTACCAATCCACCCTAACTTCCTATGCACCTTTCTTGTTGTTCCCCATCTTATTTCAGTAATTAGGTCCACTAGAGATTTTCGACGGAATTCCAAGATTTCACCCTAAACAAGTGCTACTTTGAGGCCTATGACAAGTGATTCTTAGAAAAACTCTCTAATGGTCCACTTCTTCAAATTTAGGTTCTCTAGGGTGAGGCATTTGATTCACAACCGCGAAAAAAGTCTAGCTCGATTCTATAGCCGGATTGGAAACTTCTCTTTCTTTTGAGTTCATTGAAATCAGTAAATAGATCTCTATTGTCACATCCGTAAACATATATTAACGGTTGGGGAACGCATAAAGTAATTGATCCTACCAACATCTAACCTATCCACCCTAACTTCCTATGCACCTTTCTTGTCATTCCCCATCTTATTTCAGTAATTAGGTCCACCAGAGATTTTCGATAGAATTCCAAGATTTCGCCCTAAACAAGTGCTACTTTGAGGCCTATGACAAGTGATTCTTAGAAAAACTCTCTAATGGTCCACTTCTTCAAATTTAGGTTCTCTAGGGTGAGGCATTTGATTCACAACCGTGAAAAATTCTAGCTCGATTCTATAGCCGGATTGGAAACTTCTCTTTCTTTTTGAGTTCGCTGAAATCAGCGCCCGCTGATCTCTATTGTCGCATCCTAAAATATATATTAGCGGTTGGGGAACGCAATGTAATTGATCCTACCAAAATCTAACCTATCCACCCTAACTTTCTATGCACCTTTCGTGTCGTTCCCCTTCTTATTTCAAGACGTAGGTCCACAGAGATTTTCGATGGAATTCCAAAATTTCGCCCTAAACAAGTGCTACTTTTGAGGTCCTGTGACAAGTGATTGTTAGAAAAACTCTCTAATGGTCCACTTATTCAAATTGAGGTTCTCTAGGGTTAGGCATTTGATTCACAACCGCAAAAAAAGTTTAGCTCGACTCTATATTAGGATTGGAAACTTCTCTTTGTTTTGAGTTGCACTGAAATTGGTGCCGGCTAGTCTCTATTGTCACATCCGTAAACATATATCAACGGTTGGGGAACGCAATGTAATTGATCCTACCAACATCTAACCTATCCACCCTAACTTCCTATGTACCTTTCTGGTCGTTTCCCTTCTTATTTCAGTAATTAGGTCCACCAGAGATTTTCGATGGAATTCCAAGATTTCGCCCTAAACAAGTGCTACTTTGAGGCCTATGACAAGTGATTCTTAGAAAAACTCTCTAATGGTCCACTTCTTTAAATTTAGGTTCTCTTGGGTGAGGCATTTGATTCACAAACCTTGAAAAAGTCTAGCTCGATTCTATTGCCGGATTGGAAACTGTTTCTTTTGAGTTATTTGAAATCAGCGCCAGCCGATCTCTATTGTCACATCTAGAAATATATATTAATGTGTGAGGAACGCAATGTAATTGATCCTACCAACATCTAACCTATCCACCCTAACTTCCTATGTACCTTTCTTGTCATTCCCCTTGTTATTTCAGAAATTAGGTGCACCAGAGATTTTTGATGGAATTCCAAGATTTCGCCCTAAACAAGTGCTACTTTGAGGCCTATGACAAGTGATTCTTAGAAAAACTCTCTAATGGTCCACTTCTTCAAATTTAGGTTCTCTAGGGTGAGGCATTTGATTCACAACCGCAAAAAAGTCTAGCTCGATTCTATAGCCGGATTGGAAACTTCTGTTTCTTTTGAGTTCGCGCTGAAATCAGCGCCAGCAATCTCTATTGTCACATCTAGAAATATATATTAATGGGTGGGGAACGCAATGTAATTGATCCTACCAACATCTAACCTATCCACCCTAACTTCCTATGCACCTTTCGTGTCGTTCCCCTTCTTATTTCAGTACGTAGGTCCACCAGAGATTTTCGATGGAATTCTAAGATTTCGCCCTAAACAAGTGCTACTTTGAGGCCTATGACAAGTGATTCTTAGAAAAACTCTCTAATGGTCCACTTATTCAAATTTAGGTTCTCTAGGGTTAGGCATTTGATTCACAACCGCGAAAAAGTCTAGCTCGACTCTATGGTAGGATTGGAAACTTCTCTTTGTTTTGAGTTCGCGCTGAAATTGGTGCCAGCAGTCTCTATTGTCACATCCAGAAACATATATCAACGCTTGGGGAACGCAATGTAATTGATCCTACCAACATCTAACCTATCCACCCTAACTTCCTATGTACCTTTTCGGGTCGCGTTTCCTTCTTATTTCACAATAATTAGGTCCACCGAGAGATTTTCGATGGAATTCCAAGATTTCGCCCTAAACAAGTGCTACTTTGAGGCCTATGACAAGTGATTCTTAGAAAAACTCTCTAATGGTCCACTTCTTCAAATTTAGGTTCTCTAGGGTGAGGCATTTGATTCACAACCGCGAAAAAGTCTAGCTCGATTCTATAGCCGGATTGGAAACTTGTTTCTTTTGAGTTTTGCGAAATGGCGCCAACTTGATCTCTATTGTCACATCTAGAAATATATATTAATGGGTGGGGAACGCAATGTAATTGATCCTACCAACATCTAACCTATCCACCCTAACTTCCTATGCACCTTTTCGTGTCGTTCCCCTTCTTATTTCAAAGACGTAGGTCCACCAGAGATTTTCGATGGAATTCTAAGATTTCGCCCTAAACAAGTGCTACTTTGAGGCCTATGACAAGTGATTCTTAGAAAAACTCTCTAATGGTCCACTTCTTTAAATTTAGGTTTTCTAGGGTGAGGCATTTGATTGACAACCGCGAAAAAGTCTAGCTCGATTCTATAGCCGGATTGGAAACTTTTGTTTCTTTTGAGTTCACGCTGAAATCAGCGCCAGCAGTCTCTATTGTCACATCTAGAAATATATATTAATGGGTGGGGAACGCAATGTAATTGATCGTACCAACATCTAACCTATCCACCCTAACTTCCTATGCACCTTTCATGTCGTTCCCCTTGGTATTTCCGTAATTAAGTCCACCCAGAGATTTTATTTGGAATTCCAAGATTTCGCCCTAAACAAGTTCTACTTTGAGGCCTATGACAAGTGATTCTTAGAAAAACTCTCTAATGGTCCACTTATTCAAATTTAGGTTCTCTAGGGTTAGGCATTTGATTCACAACCGCAAAAAAGTCTAGCTCGATTCTATAGTAGGATTGGAAACTTCTCTTTGTTTTGAGTTCGCGCTGAAATTGGTGCCAGCAGTCTCTATTGTCACATCGAGAAACATATATTAACAGTTAGGGAACGCAATGTAATTGATCCTACCAACATCTAACCTATCCACCCTAACTTCCTATGCACCTTTCGTGTCGTTCCCCTTTTTTTTTTCAAGACGTAGGTCCACCGAGATTTTCGATGGAATTCCAAGATTTTGCCCTAAACAAGTGCTACTTTGAGGTCTATGATAAGTGATTCTTAGAAAAACTCTCTAATGGTCCACTTATTCAAATTTAGGTTCTCTAGGGTTAGGCATTTGATTCACAACCGTGAAAAAGTCTAGCTCGATTCTATAGCGGGATTTGGAAACTTCTCTTTGTTTTGAGTTCGCTTTGAAATTAGCGCCGCCGATCTCTATTGTCACATCTAGAAACATATATCAACGGTTGGGGAACGCAATGTAATTGATCCTATCAACATGTAACCTATCCACCCTAACTTCCTATGTACCTTTCTTGTCGTTCCCCTTGTTATTTCAAAGTAATTAGGTCCACCGAGATTTTTGATGGAATTCCAAGATTTAAGCCCAAAACAAGTGCTACTTTGAGGCCTATGACAAGTGATTCTTAGAAAAACTCTCTAATGGTCCACTTCTTCAAATTTAGGTTCTCTAGGGTGAGGCATTTGATTCACAAACCTTGAAAAAGTCTAGCTCGATTCTATAGCCGGATTGGAAACTGCGTTTCTTTTGAGTTCGCCTGAAATCGGCGCCTAGCTATCTCTATTGTCATATCTAGAAATATATATTAATGGGTGGGGAACGCAATGTAATTGATCCTACCAACATCTAACCTATCCACCCTAACTTCCTATGCACCTTTCGTGTCGTTCCCCTTCTTATTTCAAAGACGTAGGTCCACCAGAGATTTTCGATGGAATTCCAAAATTTCGCCCCCTAAACAAGTGCTACTTTGAGGTCTGTGACAAGTGATTGTTAGAAAAACTCTCTAATGGTCCACTTATTCAAATTTAGGTTCTCTAGGGTTAGGCATTTGATTCACAACCGCAAAAAAGTTTAGCTCGACTCTATAGTAGGATTGGAAACTTCTCTTTGTTTTGAGTTCGCGCTGAAATTGGTGCCAATAGCCTCTATTGTCACATCCGTAAACATATATCAACGGTTGGGGAACGCAATGTAATTGATCCTACCAACATCTAACCTATCCACCCTAACTTCCTATGTACCTTTTCGTCGTTTCCCTTCTTATTTCAGTAATTAGGTCCACCGTGAGATTTTGATGGAATTCCAAGATTTCGCCCTAAACAAGTGCTACTTTGAGGCCTATGACAAGTGATTCTTAGAAAAACTCTCTAATGGTCCACTTCTTTAAATTTAGGTTCTCTTGGGTGAGGCATTTGATTCACAACCGCGAAAAAGTCTAGCTTCGATTCTATTGCCGGATTTGGAAACTTTTCTTTTGAGTTCGCTAAATGAAATCAGCGCCGCCATCTCTATTGTCACATCTAGAAATATATATTAATGGGTGGGGAACGCAATGTAATTGATCCTACCAACATCTAACCTATCCACCCTAACTTCCTATGTACCTTTCTTGTCATTCCCTTGTTATTTCAGAAATTAGGTCCACCGAGATTTTTGATGGAATTCCAAGATTTCGCCCTAAACAAGTGCTACTTTGAGGCCTATGACAAGTGATTCTTAGAAAAACTCTCTAATGGTCCACTTCTTCAAATTTAGGTTCTCTAGGGTGAGGCATTTGATTCACAACCGCAAAAAAAGTCTAGCTCGATTCTATAGCCGGATTGGAAACTACGTTTCTTTTGAGTTCGCTATTGAAATCGGCGCCGCCAGTCTCTATTGTCACATCTAGAAATATATATTAATGGGTGGGGAACGCAATGTAATTGATCCTACCAACATCTAACCTATCCACCCTAACTTCCTATGCACCTTTTCGTGTCGTTCCCCTTCTTATTTCAAAGACGTAGGTCCACCGAGATTTTCGATGGAATTCTAAGATTTCGCCCTAAACAAGTGCTACTTTGAGGCCTATGACAAGTGATTCTTAGAAAAACTCTCTAATGGTCCACTTATTCAAATTTAGGTTCTCTAGGGTTAGGCATTTGATTCACAACCGCGAAAAAGTCTAGCTCGACTCTATGGTAGGATTGGAAACTTCTCTTTGTTTTGAGTTCGCGCTGAAATTGGTGCCAGCAGTCTCTATTGTCACATCCGAAAATATATATCAACGCTTGGGGAACGCAATGTAATTGATCCTACCAACATCTAACCTATCCACCCTAACTTCCTATGTACCTTTCTTGTCGGTTTCCCTTCTTATTTCAAGAATTAGGTCCACCGGAGATTTTCGATGGAATTCCAAGATTTCGCCCTAAACAAGTGCTACTTTGAGGCCTATGACAAGTGATTCTTAGAAAAACTCTCTAATGGTCCACTTCTTCAAATTTAGGTTCTCTAGGGTGAGGCATTTGATTCACAAATCAAAAAAGTCTAGCTCGATTCTATAGCCGGATTGGAAACTTCTCGTTTCTTTTGAGTTCACAATGAAATCAGCGCCAGATTGATCTCTATTGTCACATCTAGAAATATATATTAATGGGTGGGGAACGCAATGTAATTGATCCTACCAACATCTAACCTATCCACCCTAACTTCCTATGCACCTTTCGTGTCGTTCCCCTTCTTATTTTTCAAAGATTAGGTCCACCGAGAGATTTTCGATGGAATTCTAAGATTTCGCCCCTAAACAAGTGCTACTTTGAGGCCTATGACAAGTGATTCTTAGAAAAACTCTCTAATGGTCCACTTCTTTAAATTTAGGTTCTCTAGGGTGAGGCATTTGATTGACAACCGCGAAAAAGTCTAGCTCGATTCTATAGCCGGATTGGAAACTTCTCTTTCTTTTGAGTTCACGCTGAAATCAGCGCCAGCGGTCTCTATTGTCACATCTAGAAATATATATTAATGGGTGGGGAACGCAATGTAATTGATCCTACCAACATCTAACCTATCCACCCTAACTTCCTATGCACCTTTCATGTCGTTCCCCTTGGTATTTCCGTAATTAAGTCCACCGAGATTTTCGATGGAATTCCAAGATTTCGCCCTAAACAAGTTCTACTTTGAGGCCTATGACAAGTGATTCTTAGAAAAACACTCTAATGGTCCACTTATTCAAATTTAGGTTCTCTAGGGTTAGGCATTTGATTCACAAACAAAAAAAAAGTCTAGCTCGATTCTATAGTAGGATTGGAAACTTCTCTTTGTTTTGAGTTATTTGAAATTGGTGCCGCCAGTCTCTATTGTCACATCGAGAAACATATATTAACAGTTGGGGAACGCAATGTAATTGATCCTACCAACATCTAACCTATCCACCCTAACTTCCTATGCACCTTTCGTGTCGTTCCCCTTCTTTTTCAAGATGACGTAGGTCCACCGGAGATTTTCGATGGAATTCCAAGATTTTGCCCTAAACAAGTGCTACTTTGAGGTCTATGATAAGTGATTCTTAGAAAAACTCTCTAATGGTCCACTTATTCAAATTTAGGTTCTCTAGGGTTAGGCATTTGATTCACAAACCGTGAAAAAGTCTAGCTCGATTCTATAGCAGGATTGGAACTTTCTCTTTGTTTTGAGTTCGCTGAAATTAGCGCCGCTAGATCTCTATTGTCACATCTAGAAACATATATCAACGGTTGGGGAACGCAATGTAATTGATCCTATCAACATGTAACCTATCCACCCTAACTTCCTATGTACCTTTCTTGTCGTTCCCCTTGTTATTTCAGTAATTAGGTCCACCAGAGATTTTTGATGGAATTCCAAGATTTCGCCCAAAACAAGTGCTACTTTGAGGCCTATGACAAGTGATTCTTAGAAAAACTCTCTAATGGTCCACTTCTTCAAATTTAGGTTCTCTAGGGTGAGGCATTTGATTCACAACCGCGAAAAAGTCTAGCTCGATTCTATAGCCGGATTGGAAACTTCTTTCTTTTGAGTTGAGTTCGAAATCAGCGCCCAGATCTCTATTGTCATATCTAGAAATATATATTAATGGGTGGGGAACGCAATGTAATTGATCCTACCAACATCTAACCTATCCACCCTAACTTCCTATGCACCTTTCGTGTCGTTCCCCTTCTTATTTCAGTACGTAGGTCCACCAGAGATTTTCGATGGAATTCCAAAATTTCGCCCTAAACAAGTGCTACTTTGAGGCCTGTGACAAGTGATTGTTAGAAAAACTCTCTAATGATCCACTTATTCAAATTTAGGTTCTCTAGGGTTAGGCATTTGATTCACAACCGCAAAAAAGTTTAGCTCGACTCTATAGTAGGATTGGAAACTTCTCTTTGTTTTGAGTTCGCGCTGAAATTGGTGCCAGCAGTCTCTATTGTCACATCCAGAAACATATATCAACGGTTGGGGAACGCAATGTAATTGATCCTACCAACATCTAACCTATCCACCCTAACTTCCTATGTACCTTTCTCGGTCGTTTCCCTTCTTATTTCAAGTAATTAGGTCCACCAGAGATTTTTTCGATGGAATTCCAAGATTTCGCCCTAAACAAGTGCTACTTTGAGGCCTATGACAAGTGATTCTTAGAAAAACTCTCTAATGGTCCACTTCTTTAAATTTAGGTTCTCTTGGGTGAGGCATTTGATTCACAACCGCAAAAAAGTCTAGCTCGATTCTATTGCCGGATTGGAAACTTCTTTTTCTTTTGAGTTCGGCTGAAATCAGCGCGCCAGATCTCTATTGTCACATCTAGAAATATATATTAATGGGTGGGGAACGCAATGTAATTGATCCTACCAACATCTAACCTATCCACCCTAACTTCCTATGTACCTTTCTTGTCATTCCCCTGGTTATTCAGAAATTAGGTTCACCCAGAGATTTTTGATGGAATTCCAAGATTTCGCCCTAAACAAGTGCTACTTTGAGGCCTATGACAAGTGATTCTTAGAAAAACTCTCTAATGGTCCACTTCTTCAAATTTAGGTTCTCTAGGGTGAGGCATTTGATTCACAAACCAAAAAAAAGTCTAGCTCGATTCTATAGCCGGATTGGAAACTTCGTTTTCTTTTGAGTTGTATTTGAAATCGGCGCCGCCAGATCTCTATTGTCACATCTAGAAATATATATTAATGGGTGGGGAACGCAATGTAATTGATCCTACCAACATCTAACCTATCCACCCTAACTTCCTATGCACCTTTTCGTGTCGTTCCCCCCTTCTTATTTCAAGACGTAGGTCCACCGGAGATTTTCGATGGAATTCCAAGATTTCGCCCTAAACAAGTTCTACTTTGAGGCCTATGACAAGTGATTCTTAGAAAAACTCTGTAATGGTCCACTTATTCAAATTTAGGTTCTCTAGGGTTAGGCATTTGATTCACAACCCCAAAAAAAGTCTAGCTCGATTCTATAGTAGGATTGGAAACTTCTCTTTGTTTTGAGTTCGCTTGAAATTGGTGCCGGCAGTCTCTATTGTCACATCCGTAAACATATATTAACGGTTAGGGAACGCAATGTAATTGATCCTACCAACATCTAACCTATCCACCCTAACTTCCTATGCACCTTTTTGGTCATTCCCCTTCTTATTTCATTAATTAGGTCCACCAGAGATTTTCGATGGAATTCCATGATTTCGCCCTAAACAAGTGCTACTTTGAGGCCTATGACAAGTGATTATTAGAAAAACTCTCTAATGGTCCACTTCTTCAAATTTAGGTTCTCTAGGGTGAGGCATTTGATTCACAACCGCGAAAAAGTTCTAGCTCGATTCTATAGCCGGATTGGAAACTTCTTTCTTTTTTTGAGTTTCGCTGAAATCAACGCCAGCCGTCTCTCTATTGTCACATCTAGAAACATATATTAATGTGTTAGGGAACGCAATGTAATTGATCCTACCAACATCTAACCTATCCACCCTAACTTCCTATGCACCTTTCTTGTCATTCCCCTTCTTATTTCAGAAAATTAGGTCCACCAGAGATTTTTGATGGTATTCCAAGTTTTCACCCTAAACAAGTGCTACTTTGAGGCCAATGACAAGTGATTCTTAGAAAAACTCTCTAATGGTCCACTTATTCAAATTTAGGTTCTCTAGGGTTAGGCATTTGATTCACAACCGTGAAAAAGTCTAGCTCGATTCTATAGTAGGATTGAAAACTTCTCTTTGTTTTGAGTTCGCGCTGAAATTCAATTAGATCTCTATTGTCACATCTAGAAATATATATTAACGGTTGGGGAACGCAATGTAATTGATCCTACCAACATCTAACCTATCCACCCTAACTTTCTATGTACCTTTCTTGTCGTTCCCCTTTTTATTTCAGTAATTAGGTCCACCAGAGATTTTCGATGGAATTCCAAGATTTCGCCCTAAACAAGTGCTACTTTGAGGCCTATGACAAGTGATTCTTAGAAAAACTCTCTAATGGTCCACTTCTTTAAATTTAGGTTCTCTTGGGTGAGGCATTTGATTCACAACCGCGAAAAAAGTCTAGCTCGATTCTATTGCCGGATTGGAAACTTCTCTTTTGTTTTGAGTTCGCTGAAATTGGTGGCGGCTGATCTCTATTGTCACATCTAGAAATATATATTAATGGGTGGGGAACGCAATGTAATTGATCCTACCAACATCTAACCTATCCACCCTAACTTCCTATGTACCTTTCTTGTCATTCCCCTTGTTATTTCAGAAATTAGGTGCACCAGAGATTTTTGATGGAATTCCAAGATTTCGCCCTAAACAAGTGCTACTTTGAGGCCTATGACAAGTGATTCTTAGAAAAAAACTCTCTAATGGTCCACTTCTTCAAATTTAGGTTCTCTAGGGTGAGGCATTTGATTCACAACCGCAAAAAAAAAGTCTAGCTCGATTCTATAGCCGGATTGGAAACTTACGTTTCTTTTGAGTTCATTTGAAATCGGCGCCGCCGATCTCTATTGTCACATCTAGAAATATATATTAATGGGTGGGGAACGCAATGTAATTGATCCTACCAACATCTAACCTATCCACCCTAACTTCCTATGCACCTTTCGTGTCGTTCCCCTTCTTATTTCAAAGAATTAGGTCCACCGAGAGATTTTGATGGAATTCCAAGATTTCGCCCTAAACAAGTTCTACTTTGAGGCCTATGACAAGTGATTCTTAGAAAAACTCTCTAATGGTCCACTTATTCAAATTTAGGTTCTCTAGGGTTAGGCATTTGATTCACAAACCGCAAAAAGTCTAGCTCGATTCTATAGTAGGATTGGAAACTTCTTGTTTTGTTTTGAGTTTCGCTGAAATTGGTGCCGCCAAGTCTCTATTGTCACATCTAGAAATATATATTAATGGTTAGGGAACGCAATGTAATTGATCCTACCAACATCTAACCTATCCACCCTAACTTCCTATGCACCTTTCGTGTCGTTCCCCTTCTTATTTCAAAGAATTAGGTCCACCGAGAGATTTTCGATGGAATTCCATGATTTCGCCCTAAACAAGTGCTACTTTGAGGCCTATGACAAGTGATTATTAGAAAAACTCTCTAATGGTCCACTTATTCAAATTTAGGTTCTCTAGGGTGAGGCATTTGATTCACAACCGCTAAAAAAGTTCTAGCTCGATTCTATAGGTAGGATTGGAAACTTCTCTTTGTTTTGAGTTCGCTGAAATCAACGCCGCAGTCTCTATTGTCACATCCGTAAACATATATTAACGGTTGGGGAACGCAATGTAATTGATCCTACCAACATCTAACCTATCCACCCTAACTTCCTATGCACCTTTCGTGTCGTTCCCCTTCTTATTTCGATAATTAGGTCCACCGAGAGATTTTCGATGGTATTCCAAGTTTTCACCCTAAACAAGTGCTACTTTGAGGCCAATGACAAGTGATTCTTAGAAAAACTCTCTAATGGTCCACTTATTCAAATTTAGGTTCTCTAGGGTTAGGCATTTGATTCACAACCGTGAAAAAGTCTAGCTCGATTCTATAGCGGATTGAAAACTTCTCTTTGTTTTGAGTTCACGCTGAAATTAGCATGGCCAGATCTCTATTGTCACATCTAGAAACATATATTAACGGTTGGGGAACGCAATGTAATTGATCCTACCAACATCTAACCTATCCACCCTAACTTTCTATGTACCTTTCTTGTCGTTCCCCTTTTATTTCAAGTAATTAGGTCCACCGAGATTTTCGATGGAATTCCAAGATTTCGCCCTAAACAAGTGCTACTTTGAGGCCTATGACAAGTGATTCTTAGAAAAACTCTCTAATGGTCCACTTATTCAAATTTAGGTTCTCTAGGGTTAGGCATTTGATTCACAACCGTGAAAAAGTCTAGCTCGATTCTATAGCCGGATTGAAAACTTCGTCTTTTTGAGTTTGCGCCTAAATCAGCGCGCCGGCAGTCTCTATTGTCACATCAAGAAATATATATTAATGGGTGGGGAACGCAATGTAATTGATCCTACCAACATCTAACCTAGCCACCCTAACTTCCTATGCACCTTTCGTGTCGTCCCCTTCTTATTTCAAGACGTAGGTCCACCAGTGAGATTTTCGATGGAATTCCAAGATTTCGCCCTAAACAAGTGCTACTTTGAGGCCAATGACAAGTGATTCTTAGAAAAACTCTCTAATGGTCCACTTATTCAAATTTAGGTTCTCTAGGGTTAGGCATTTGATTCACAACCGAAAAAAAAGTCTAGCTCGATTTTATAGCAGGATTGGAAACTTCTCTTTGTTTTGAGTTCGCTGAAATTAGCGCCGCTAGCGATCTCTATTGTCACATCCGTAAAACATATATCAACGGTTGGGGAAACGCAATGTAATTGATCCTACCAACATCTAACCTATCCACCCTAACTTCCTATGTACCTTTCTTGTCGTTCCCCTTCTTATTTCATTAATTAGGTCCACCAGAGATTTTTGTTGGAATTCCAAGATTTCGCCCCTAAACAAGTGCTACTTTGAGGCCTATGACAAGTGATTCTTAGAAAAACTCTCTAATGGTCCACTTATTCAAATTTAGGTTCTCTAGGGTGAGGCATTTGATTCACAACCGTGAAAAAGTCTAGCTTCGATTCTATAGCAGGATTGGAAACTTCTCTTTCTTTTTGAGTTCGCTACTGAAATTGGGTGCCAGCTATCTCTATTGTCACATCTAGAAATATATATTAATGGGTGGGGAACGCAATGTAATTGATCCTACCAACATCTAACCTATCCACCCTAACTTCCTATGCACCTTTTCGTGTCATTCCCTTCTTATTTCGAAGAATTAGGTCCACCAGAGATTTTCGATGGAATTCCAAGATTTCGCCCTAAACAAGTGGTACTTTGAGGCCTATGACAAGTGATTCTTAGAAAAACTCTCTAATGGTCCACTTATTCAAATTTAGGTTCTCTAGGGTTAGGCATTTGATTCACAAATCGCGTGAAAAAGTCTAGCTCGATTCTATAGCCGGATTGGAAACTGCTTTTTTTGAGTTCATTACTGAAATCAGCGCAGCATCTCTATTGTCACATCCGTAAACATATATTAACGGTTGGGGGTGCAATGTAATTGATCCTACCAACATCTAACCTATCCACCCTAACTTCCTATGCACCTTTCGTGTCGTTCCCCATCTTATTTAAAGTAATTAGGTCCACCGTAGATTTTCAATGAATTCCAAGATTTCACCCTAAACAAGTGCTACTTTGAGGTCTATGACAAGTGATTCTTAGAAAAACTCTCTAATGGTCCACTTCTTCAAATTTAGGTTCTCTAGGGTGAGGCATTTGATTCACAACCGTGAAAAAGTCTAGCTCGATTCTATAGCCGGATTGGAAACTTCTGTTTCTTTCGAGTTTGCGCCTAAATCAGCGCCAGCACTCTCTATTGTCACATCAAGAAACATATATTAATGGGTGGGAACGCAATGTAATTGATCCTACCAACATCTAACCTATCCACCCTAACTTCCTATGCACCTTTCGTGGTCGTTCCCCTTCTTATTTCAAGATGTAGGTCCACCGAGATTTTCAATGGAATTCCAAGATTTCGCCCTAAACAAGTGCTACTTTGAGGCCAATGACAAGTGATTCTTAGAAAAACTCTCTAATGGTCCACTTATTCAAATTTCGGTTCTCTAGGGTTGGGCATTTGATTCACAACTGCAAAAAAGTCTAGCTCGATTCTATAGCAGGATTGGAAACTTCTCTTTGTTTTGAGTTCGCGCTGAAATTAGCGCCAACAGTCTCTATTGTCACATCTAGAAACATATATCAACGGTTGGGGAACGCAATGTAATTGATCCTACCAACATCTAACCTATCCACCCCAACTTCCTATGTACCTTTCTTGTCATTCCCCTTCTTATTTCAGTAATTAGGTTCACCAGAGATTTTCGATGGAATTCCAAGATATTGCCCTAAACAAGTGCTACTTTGAGGCCTATGACAAGTGATTCTTAGAAAAACTCTCTAATGGTCCACTTCTTCAAATTTAGGTTCTCTAGGGTTAGGCATTTGATTCACAACCGTGAAAAAGTCTAGCTTCGATTCTATAGCAGGATTGGAAACTTCTCTTTGTTTTGAGTTCAAAATTAAAATTAGCGCCGCAGTCTCTATTGTCACATCTAGAAACATATATCAACGGTTGGGGAACGCGGTGTAATTGATCCAACCAACATCTAACCTATCCACCCTAACTTCCTATGTACCTTTCTTGTCGTTCCCCTTCTTATTTCAAAGAATTAGGTCCAACAGAGATTTTCGATGGAATTCCAAGATATTGCCCTAAACAAGTGCTACTTTGAGGCCTATGACAAGTGATTCTTAGAAAAACTCTCTAATGGTCCACTTCTTCAAATTTAGGTTCTCTAGGGTGAGGCATTTGATTCACATCCGCGAAAAGTTCTAGCTCGATTCTATAGCGGATTGGAAACTTCTCTTTCTTTTTGAGTTCGCTGAAATCAGCGCCAATAGTCTCTATTGTCACATCCGGAAATATATATTAGTGGTTGGGGAACGCGGTGTAATTGATCCTACCAACATTTAACCTATCCACCCTAACTTCCTATGCACCTTTCGTGTCGTTCCCCTTCTTATTTCAAAGACGTAGGTCCACGAGAGATTTTGATGGTATTCCAAGATTTAAGCCCTAAACAAGGGCTACTTTAAGGCCTATGACAAGTGATTCTTAGAAAAACTCTCTAATGGTCCACTTATTCAAAATTTAGGTTCTCTAGGGTTAGGCATTTGATTCACAACCATGAAAAAGTCTAGCTCGATTTTATAGCAGGATTGGAAACTTCTCTTTGTTTTGAGTTGCGCTGAAATTAGCGCCGGCAGATCTCTATTGTCACATCCGAGAAACATATATCAACGGTTGGGGAACGCAATGTAATTGATCCTACCAACATCTAACCTATCCACCCTAACTTCCTATGTACCTTTCTTGTCGTTCCCCTTCTTATTTTAAGTAATTAGGTCCACCGAGAGATTTTTGTTGGAATTCCAAGATTTCGCCCTAAACAAGTGCTACTTTGAGGCCTATGACAAGTGATTCTTAGAAAAACTCTCTAATGGTCCACGTCTTCAAATTTAGGTTCTCTAGGGTGAGGCATTTGATTCACAACCGCGAAAAAGTCTAGCTCGATTCTATAGCGGATTGGAAACTGTTTCTTTTGAGTTATTTGAAAATGGGTGCCGCCAGTCTCTATTGTCACATCCAGAAATATATATTAATGGGTGGGGAACGCAATGTAATTGATCCTACCAACATCTAACCTATCCACCCTAACTTCCTATGCACCTTTCGTGTCATTCCCCTTCTTATTTCAGTACGTAGGTCCACCAGAGATTTTCGATGGAATTCCAAGATTTCGCCCTAAACAAGTGGTACTTTGAGGCCTATGACAAGTGATTCTTAGAAAAACTCTCTAATGGTCCACTTATTCAAATTTAGGTTCTCTAGGGTTAGGCATTTGATTCACAACTGTGAAAAAGTCTAGCTCGATTCTATAGCCGGATTGGAAACTTCTGTTTCTTTTGAGTTCGCTAAAATGTCGCCAACAGTCTCTATTGTCACATCTAGAAATATATATTAATGGGTGGGGAGCGCAATGTAATTGATCCTACCAACATCTAACCTATCCACCCTAACTTCCTATGCACCTTTCGTGTCGTTCCCCTTCTTATTTCAGTACGTAGGTCCACCAGAGATTTTCGATGGAATTCCAAGATTTCGCCCTAAACAAGTGGTACTTTGATGACAAGTGATTCTTAGAAAAACTCTCTAATGGTCCACTTATTCAAATTTAGGTTCTCTAGGGTTAGGCATTTGATTCACAAGCGTGAAAAAGTCTAGCTCGATTCTATAGCGGATTGGAAACTTGTTTTTCTTTTGAGTTCGCTGCTGAAATGTCAGCCAACAAGTCTCTATTGTCACATCTAGAAATATATATTAATGGGTGGGGGAACGCAATGTAATTGATCCTACCAACATCTAACCTATCCCCCCTACTTTCCTATGCACCTTTCGTGTCGTTCCCCTTCTTATTTCAGTACGTAGGTCCACCGAGATTTTCTATGGAATTCCAAGATTTCTCCCTAAACAAGTGCTACTTTGAGGCCTATGACAAGTTGATGCGAACCCACTAGGGTTTTTGCCCAATCTTTCGATGAGAGGGTGTGGATAACTCGATTGGTGGATGGAGACGACGTTCACGGCCCGACTACAGCCCTCCAAGACCGCGCCTTAGCAACCGATACACCACCTCCAAGGGCTGTCACGATCTTGTGGAACGCAACACCCGGCCACTAGGGCACTTGTCCTGCAAGCAATCGAAGAACTAGCAAGAACAAGTATGTAACAAGTACTAAATTACTAGATGTAAATGAAGGTTCAAACTCAATCTCCAATGAAGTGGGGTTCCGAAGACAAGAAGACGGGCGGCTAATCCAGCACGCGCGCTTACAAGCAAGTAGCGAAGGCTAAACTTGATCTAAACAAAACCCGATCTGTTCTTGGCGGCGGCCAAGGGGTATATGACGTGGGGAGGACGACCACAAGGTGTTGGGGTCGTGCTCCAACCCTAGGACGCGTCCCTAATGGACCCAAACTTGATACACGGCCCGTTGGGCCAATATAAGGTGACACAGCACCCTAACAGAAAACCTCTCGGCAATGTTTCGGTCATTGCGGCCGCTTCTGGTACGATATGGACTTGACACTGGATCCATATGAAAGTAGACTTGATAAGCTTTCCAAAGAGTCTTGAATCGTCCAAATCCAGCTCCGTATGGGACTGTGGCGACTATCACAAGTTGGAGGTGTGCTGCAGTCCGAATCCAGCCTACGCGAGTCCTTTTCTTTTTTCGGTGTTGTCCTTGGTTCCTAAGCAAAACCAGAGTGCACGGGTCTCCAAGATCTAAATAAGAGAAATAGGAACTCAAGAGGGTACTCACTTGTTGATTAAGTTGAAGTTGACGGGCACGAGCACGAGCACGAGTAAGAGGACCAGCAATAGGTACATGTGTCGGCATGGAGGCATCGTTGGTGTTGATGTCCTCATCATTCTCCCCTTCTTGCATTTGAGTCGCCCTCGACTCAAACTCTTCTTCAACTCCCGGATATGGACTCAAATCTGCAACGTTAAATGTGGGACTAACCCCAAAATCTGCAGGCAATTCAAGCTTATATGCATTGTCATTAACTTTCTCTAGCACTTTAAATGGTCCATCAGCCCGTGGCAGCAATTTAGATTTACGCAGATCAGGAAACCTTTCCTTTCTTAAATGCAACCAAACTAAATCTCCAGGTTCAAGTTTTAATTCCTTTCTACCTTTATCACCAGCAAGCTTATACTTAGCATTCATACGTTCAATGTTTTCTTTAGTTGTTTCGTGCAGTTTTAACATCAACTCAAAGACGCTTTTAGTAGCATCAAAATTTAGTCTTTCCGAGGATGGCAAAGGCATTAAATCGATTGGAGCACGAGGCAACAAACCATAAACAATCTGAAACGGGCACATCTTTGTAGTAGAATGCAGCGAGCGATTATAAGCAAATTCAATATGAGGCAAGCATTCTTCCCACATCTTAATGTTCTTCTTTAAAACAGCCCTTAACATAGTAGACAAAGTTCTATTCACAACCTCGGTTTGACCATCGGTTTGGGGATGACATGTAGTCGAAAACAAAAGTTTAGTTCCCAATTTTGCCCACAAAGTCTTCCAAAAATAACTAAGAAATTTAGCATCACGATCGAAACAATTGTGTTGGGCACACCATGCAAGCGAATAATTTCCCGAAAGAACAAATCAGCAATATGAGAAGCATCATCAGTTTTATGGCATGGTATAAAATGTGCCATCTTAGAAAATCTATCAACAACCACAAAAACACTATCACGTCCCTTCCTAGTCCTTGGCAATCCCAACACAAAATCCATAGAAATATCTTCCCAAGGAGCATTAGGAACAGGTAGAGGTAAATACAAACCGTGTGGATTTAACCGTGACTTTGCCTTTTGACATGTCGTATAACGAGCAACAAATCTCTCTACATCTCTTTTCATCTTTGGCCAAAAGAAATGACCAGCAAGTATATCTTCTGTCTTTTTGGCTCCAAAGTGTCCCATCAAGCCACCTCCATGCGCTTCCCGCAACAATAACAAACGAACGGAGCTATTTGGAATGCATAGCTTGTTAGCTCTAAACACAAACCCATCACTAACAATGAATTTGTTCCATCCTTTCCCATCTTTACACCGCAACAACACTTCTTTAAAATCAGCATCATTAACATATTGGTCTTTAATTGTTTCCAGTCCAAAGATCTTGTAATCAAGTTGATTCAGCAATGTATATCTCCTAGACAAGGCATCAGCAATGATGTTCTCCTTCCCTTTCTTATGCTTAATAACATAAGGAAATGTTTCAATAAATTCAACCCACTTAGCATGTCTTCGATTCAGTTTTCCTTGACTACGAATATGTTTCAAAGATTCATGATCGAATGAATAACAAACTCTTTAGGCCATAAATAATGTTGCCATGTTTCTAATGTTCGAACAAGAGCATACAATTCTTTATCATAAGTGGAATAGTTCAGAACAGGCCCACTCAATTTCTCACTAAAATATGCCACAGGTTTGCCTTCTTGTAACAAAACACCACCCAAACCAATCCCACTAGCATCACATTCTAGTTCAAAAGTCTTATTAAAATCGGGAAGTTGGAGGAGAGGTGCATGTGTCAACTTATCTTTTAGCATGTTGAAGGAGTTCTCTTGTACCGTGCCCCAATCAAAGGGCACTCCCTTCTTTGTAAGCTCATTCAGCGGTGCAGCGATGGTGCTAAAATCCTTCACAAAACGACGATAGAATCCAGCAAGTCCTAGGAAACTCCGCACTTGTGTGATAGTCTTTGGTACTTGGCCATCCCTGAATAGCTTCTACCTTGGCTTGATCAACCTCAATTCCCCTCGTGGAGTCACAACATAGCCAAGAAAAAGATACTCGATCGGTGCAAAAGGTGCACTTCTCAAGGTTACCAAATAAACGTGCATCTCGTAAGGCATCAAAAAAACAGCACATAAGTGATCAAGATGTTCATCCATAGATTTGTTGTAGATCAATATATCATCAAAGTAAACTACAACAAATTTCCCAATGAAAGCACGCAAAACCTCGTTCATTAGTCTCATGAAAGTACTAGGTGCATTAGTTAACCCAAAAGGCATTACTAACCACTCATATAAACCGAACTTAGTTTTGAAAGCTGTTTTCCATTCATCTCCCAATTTCATACGAATTTGGTGGTACCCACTACGCAAATCAACCTTGGAAAACACAACAGCACCACTCAATTCATCAAGCATATCATCTAAACGTGGGATAGGGTGTCGATATCGAATGGTAATATTATTAATAGCCCTACAATCAACACACATACGCCATGTTCCATCTTTCTTAGGCACCAAAATAACTGGAACAGCGCAAGGACTAAGAGACTCACGCACATAACCTTTGTCGAGTAGTTCTTGCACTTGCCGCTGAATTTCTTTCGTTTCCTCCGGATTTGTCCTGCATACGGCGCACGGTTTGGCAAAGATGCACCAGGAATAAGATCAATTTGGTGCTCAATCCCACAAATAGGTGGCAGCCCCGCTGGTCTCTCACATGGAAATACATCAGAATACTCCCGCAAAATGTTAGCAACAAAGCAGGAGGCAAAGAATGTTGCATATCTTCAATTGAAATCAAAGCATCTTTGCATACCAAAGCAAATGCAGGCGAGGGGAAGCAATTAATTCATTGATATCAGATTTAGTAGCAAGCATGCAATGTCCTTTTAGCCTTATCTCATCCTGCCTATGGTCAACAGATTTGGTAATTTCATTGTTCTTAGTTTTAGCTTTGGTAGCTTTAGCAACATCATCACGCACAATAGCTTCAGGAGACATAGGCAGCAAAACAATTTTCTTATCATGGTGTATGAGAGAATACTGATTTGATCTACCATGATGCATACAATCCTTATCATATTGCCATGGTCTACCTAGCAGAATATTACAAGCTTCCATAGGCACAACATCACATTCAACAACATCATGGTATGAACCAATAGCAAAATTAACTTGTACTAATCTGGTTTACCCCGACCTTACCACTATTGTTCAGCCACCGAATGTGATATGGATGTGGGTGGGGTTTGGTTGTAAGTGCAAGCTTCTCCACCATGTCGCTGCTAGCCAAGTTGTTGCAGCTACCTCCATCAATAATCAAACGACACGAACGCTCTTTAATAACACACTTTGTTTGGAACAATGTATGTCGCTGATTCTGCTCCGCCTTCTCCATTTGAGCACTAAGCACACGCTGCACAATAAGACTCTCATATTGCTCGCATCCTCTCGCACCAATCTGCTCTTCTCGGTGGTGCGTCACTACCGCATCATCAGCAGCAAGCAAAGAACGTGTATTGTCATCAAAATCACTAGCGGATGAATACCCACCGTCTTCTTTGACCACCAAAACACGCTTGGTAGGACAATCACGCAGCATGTGTCCATAGCCCTTGCATCGGTGACACCGAACATCCCTTGTTCTACCTGTGGAGGCAATCGAAGAGGCACTACCAGCTGGTTTCGGACTGATTTGGTTGCTGAATTTGTGGGTTTCTCACTAGAGGAAGGTCGTGGTGCTGCTGATCGGATTGATATAGTAGTTGGGAGAAGTGCATGACCCGTCATGGAAGTGGATGTACGTTGCTGCCATGTAGATCTTCCCGCAAAAATGTTAGACTTGGCACTAGCATGTCGCCCTGTACTTCCCTTTCAGCTTTACAAGCAAGATGAAACAAACGGGTTATATTAGTATACTCTTTATAAGCAAGAATGTCCTGAATTTCACGATTTAACCCGCCCAAAAATCTAGCCATAGCAGGTTCCTCTCCCTCCTCTAAATTACAACGCAACATGCCCATTTGCAATTTCGATAATATTCTTCTACACATTTAGTACCTTGTCTTAATTGTTGCAACTTGTTTAACAGATCACGTGCATAGTAAGAAGGAACAAATCTAGCCCTCATGACTCGTTTCAAAGCCTCCCAAGTTCGAGGTATATGTTTTTAGGATATTTCTTGCCATGTTCTATCCACCAAACGGAAGCAAAATCGGTAAACTCACTAGTAGCAGCCCTAACACGTGTATCCTCGGGAAATTCATGACATGCAAACTTTTGATCAACAGCAATCTCCCAAGTAATGTAGGCATCGGGGTCATATTTTCCATCAAAAGGGGGTATTTTAAATTTAATCTTGCTGAAAGCATCATTATTATTGTGTACCTCATGTCGGCGGTGGCCACCCATACCTCTACGGTTTCGATGTAGTCGACGTCGATCATGAGTGTCCCGATCCTCACGCTCAAGATGTATCGCCGGTATAATCATCCTCAAAATTATCTTCCCATAATTCGTCCTCATCGCCTTCCTCTTTGCCTTCCTTATGTTGTTCTTTTTTCTTTTGTGTGGAGCCCATCAAAATGCTGTAGAAGAGTAGCAAGGCTTTTGTTGACACGAGCAAATGGACACCTCCAAACTTGTGAGCTTGGTGTTGGTGGCAATTTGTGTGGCCTCCAACTGCCCAAGCTTTTCATTCGTCACCGCAAGTCATTATCAAGTCCCTCCCGTGTGCAACTTCACTTGCTTTTCAAAATGTTGTATAATGCCCTTGGTGCGAGGTGATTGTGGAATTTTGGTCTTATCCGCATCACTCCCCGATCCCGACATGGTTTAAAAACACAAAGTGGAAACAAGAAAACGGGTGAAGAAATAAAAGCCCTACAACTATTAGGACGTGGCTACTGCAAGTGACTCACTCTCAACCTGTTATACAAGCCCTTACCAATTCTTACCTTGCTCAACAGGAGGGGTCGACCACCAACAAGTCTGCAGCAATGGAGCGAAGTGTATCGGTGCCGCGACAACAAGACTGTCAAGCTGTAGGATATGTGGAGCTATAGGTGGGCTGAAACAAGGAGCAAACTAGCACCATGTTAGTTATAAAAGCAAGTGAATAATCGTTCAACGGCGGTACTGTGCTGGTCCTAGCTAGACCGTGATAGATGCGCGAGCCCGGACACAAACGAGGTCACAACACACCACCTACCGCTGAATCGAAACAAACCAACACAAAGAACAACTATTTTATTTTCTTTTTTCTTTTCTTTTTTTTTGCGGCTCTTTTTTTTTTTTCTCTTTTTTTGCACCTGCTTGCCTTTTTTTTTTACTTATACCACAAATTTACACAAGAAATTACAATGGCAAAAGGACACAACTGCATTCGCGATATCTCACGGGTGATTCTGGTGCACTCAAAACAGATATGGAGGCAATTGAGGATTCGTTGGAAAGCTCACGACGTAAGCTTTCTAACCTATATTTGCACTGGCCAATCCGAGACTGGACGTGGCAGAAAAGGCCAAAGTGCTTGTCTTGCCAAAAACTGGAAACAGAAACAATTCGAGATGAATTTGATGTGGTGATGGCTATGGAAGTGGTGGTGGTGATAACAATGGTGGATCAAGTGCAATATGTGACTGAAAACGTGACAAGAACTCGAAACTCTAAAGGACTAAAACTAAGACCAGCAACTCGACACAACCGATGCAACCGACGATTCAACAAGCCCAAACTAAAGTAGTACTAGTAAAGGCTCAAAGAGTTTATGGGATTCCAAGTAAACTGATCTACTAATTTTTTTTGGATTTTTTTCTGGACTATAGGAATTAATAAAAACAACAATGAATTGGAATGTCTCTCACCGATAAACCTTGCTCTGATTACCAACTGATGCGAACCCACTAGGGTTTTTGCCCAATCTTTCGATGAGAGGGTGTGGATAACTCGATTGGTGGATGGAGACGACGTTCACGGCCCGACTACAGCCCTCCAAGACCGCGCCTTAGCAACCGATACACCACCTCCAAGGGCTGTCACGATCTTGTGGAACGCAACACCCGGCCACTAGGGCACTTGTCCTGCAAGCAATCGAAGAACTAGCAAGAACAAGTATGTAACAAGTACTAAATTACTAGATGTAAATGAAGGTTCAAACTCAATCTCCAATGAAGTGGGGTTCGAAGACAAGAAGACGGGCGGCTAATCCAAAGACGCTTACAAGCAAGTAGCGAAGGCTAAACTTGATCTAAACAAAACCCGATCTGTTCTTGGCGGCGGCCAAGGGGTATATGACGTGGGGAGGACGACCACAAGGTGTTGGGGTCGTGCTCCAACCCTAGGACGCCGCGCCCCTAATGGACCCAAACTTGATACACGGCCCGTTGGGCCAATATAAGGTGACACAGCACCCTAACAGAAAACCTCTCGGCAATGTTTCGGTCATTGCGGCCGCTTCTGGTACGATATGGACTTGACACTGGATCCATATGAAAGTAGACTTGATAAGCTTTCCAAAGAGTCTTGAATCGTCCAAATCCAGCTCCGTATGGGACTGTGGCGACTATCACAAGTTGGAGGTGTGCTGCAGTCCGAATCCAGCCTACGCGAGTCCTTTTCCTTTTCGGTGTTGTCCTTGGTTCCTAAGCAAAACCAGAGTGCACGGGTCTCCAAGATCTAAATAAGAGAAATAGGAACTCAAGAGGGTACTCACTTGTTGATTAAGTTGAAGTTGACGGGCACGAGCACGAGCACGAGTAAGAGGACCAGCAATAGGTACATGTGTCGGCATGGAGGCATCGTTGGTGTTGATGTCCTCATCACAAGTGATTCTTAGAAAACTCTCTAATGGTCTACTTATTCAAATTTAGGTTCTCTAGGGTTAGGCATTTGACTCACAACCGCAAAAAAGTCTAGCTCGATTCTATAGCAGGATTGGAAACTTCTCTTTGTTTTTAGTTCGCGCTGAAATTGGTGCCGGCCAGTCTCTATTGTCACATCGAGAAACATATATTAACAGGTTGGGGAACGCAATGTTATTGATCCTACCAACATCTAACCTATCCACCCTAACTTCCTATGCAGCTTTAGGTGTCGTTCCCCCTTCTTATTTCGAAGCACGTAGGTCCACCAGAGATTTTCGATGGTATTCCAAGATTTCACCCTAAACAAGTGCTACTTTGAGGCCTATGACAAGTGATTCTTAAAAAACTCTCTAATGGTCCACTTCTTCAAATTTAGGTTCTCTAGGGTGAGGCATTTGATTCACAACCGTTAAAAGTTCTAGCTCGATTCTATAGCCGGATTGGAAACTTCTCTTTCTTTTGAGTTCGCGCTGAAATCAGCGCCAGTAGTCTCTATTGTCACATCCAAAAATATATATTAGCGGTTGGGGAACGCAGTGTAATTGATCCTACCAACATTTAACCTATCCACCCTAACTTCCTATGCACCTTTCATGTCATTCCCCTTCTTATTTCAGTATGTAGGTCCACCAGAGATTTTTGATGGTATTCCAAGATTTCACCCTAAACAAGTGCTACTTTGAGGCCAATGACAAGTGATTCTTAGAAAAACTCTCTAATGGTCCACTTATTCAAATTTAGGTTCTCTAGGGTTAGGCATTTGATTCACAACCGTAAAAAAGTCTAGCTCGATTCTATAGCAGGATTGGAAACTTCTCTTTGTTTTGAGTTTGCGCTGAAATTAGCGCCAGCAGTCTCTATTGTCACATCCAGAAACATATATTAGCGGTTGTGGAACGCAGTGTAATTGATCCTATCAACATCTAACCTATCCACCCTAACTTCCTATGTACCTTTCTTGTCGTTCCCCTTCTTATTTCAGTAATTAGGTCCACCAGAGATTTTTGATGGAATTCCAAGATTTCGCCCTAAACAAGTGCTACTTTGAGGCCTATGACAAGTGATTCTTAGAAAAACTCTCTAATGGTCCACTTCTTCAAATTTAGGTTCTCTAGGGTGAGGCATTTGATTCACAACCGTGAAAAAGTCTAGCTCGATTCTATAGCCGGATTGGAAACTTCTGTTTCTTTCGAGTTTGCGCCTAAATCAGCGCCAGCAGTCTCTATTGTCACATCAAGAAATATATATTAATGGGTGGGGAACGCAATGTAATTGATCCTACCAACATCTAACCTATCCACCCTAACTTCCTATGCACCTTTCGTGTTGTTCCCCTTCTTATTTCAAAGACGTAGGTCCACCGAGAGATTTTCGATGGAATTCCAAGATTTCGCCCTAAACAAGTGCTACTTTGAGGCCTATGACAAGTGATTCTTAGAAAAACTCTCTAATGGTCCACTTATTCAAATTTAGGTTCTCTAGTTTTAGGCATTTGACTCACAACCGCGAAAAAGTCTAGCTCGATTCTATAGCAGATTGGAAACTTCTCTTTGTTTTTAGTTCGCTGAAATTGGTGCCGGCAGTCTTTATTGTCACATCCGAAAAACATATATTAACAGTTAGGGAACGCATTGTAATTGATCCTACCAACATCTAACCTATCCACCCTAACTTTCTTTGCACCTTTCGTGTCGTTCCCCTTCTTATTTCAAAGTACATAGGTCCACCGAGAGATTTTCGATGGTATTCCAAGATTTCACCCTAAACAAGTGCTACTTTGAGGCCTATGACAAGTGATTCTTAGAAAAACTCTCTAATGGTCCACTTATTCAAATTTAGGTTCTCTAGGGTTAGGCATTTGATTCACAACGTGAAAAAGTCTAGCTCGATTCTATAGCCGGATTGGAAACTTTCTTTTTTTGAGTTATTTGTCTGAAATCAGTGATCTCTATTGTCACATCTAGAAATATATATTAATGGGTGGGGAACGCAATGTAATTGATCCTACCAACATCTAACCTATCCACCCTAACTTCCTATGCACCTTTTCGTGTCGTTCCCCTTCTTATTTCAAGACGTAGGTCCACGAGAGATTTCCGATGGAATTCCAAGATTTCGCCCCTAAACAAGTGCTACTTTGAGGCCTATGACAAGTGATTCTTAGAAAAACTCTCTAATGGTCCACTTATTCAAATTTAGGTTCTCTAGGGTTAGGCATTTGATTCACAAAACCGAAAAAGTCTAGCTCGATTCTATAGCAGGATTGAAAACTTCTCTTTGTTTTGAGTTCGCTTTGAAATTGGTGCCAACAGTCTCTATTGTCACATCCAAAAACATATATTAGCGGTTGTGGAACGCAGTGTAATTGATCCTATCAACATCTAACCTATCCACCCTAACTTCCTATGCACCTTTCGTGTCGTTCCCCTTCTTATTTCAAGATTTAGGTCCACCAGAGATTTTCGATGGTATTCCAAGATTTCACCCTAAACAAGTGCTACCTTGAGGCCTATGACAAGTGATTCTTAGAAAAACTCTCTAATGGTCCACTTATTCAAATTTAGGTTCTCTAGGGTTAGGCATTTGATTCACAACCGTAAAAAGTCTAGCTCGATTCTATAGCAGATTGGAAACTTCTCTTTTTGTTTTGAGTTTTCTTTGAAATTAGCGCCCGCCAGATCTCTATTGTCACATCCACAAACATATATCAACGGTTGGAGAATGCAATGTAATTGATCCTACCAACATCTAACCTATCCACCCTAACTTCCTATGTACCTTTTCGTCGTTCCCCTTCTTATTTCAAGTAATTAGGTCCACTAGAGATTTTTGATGGAATTCCAAGATTTCGCCCTAAACAAGTGCTACTTTGAGGCCTATGACAAGTGATTCTTAGAAAAACTCTCTAATGGTCCACTTCTTCAAATTTAGGTTCTCTAGGGTGAGGCATTTGATTCACAACCGTGAAAAAGTCTAGCTCGATTCTATAGCGGATTGAAAACTTCGTTTTGTTTTGAGTTTGCGCCTAAATTGGTGCCGGTAGATCTCTATTGTCACATCAAGAAATATATATTAATGGGTGGGGAACGCAATGTAATTGATCCTACCAACATCTAACCTATCCACCCTAACTTCCTATGCACCTTTTCGTGTTGTTCCCCTTCTTATTTCAAGACGTAGGTCCACCAGAGATTTTCGATGGAATTCCAAGATTTCACCCTAAACAAGTGCTACTTTGAGGCCTATGACAAGTGATTCTTAGAAAAACTCTCTAATGGTCCACTTGTTCAAATTTAGGTTCTCTAGGGTTAGGCATTTGACTCACAACCGTAAAAAAAGTCTAGCTCGATTCTATAGCAGGATTGGAAACTTCTATTTGTTTTTAGTTTCGCTTTGAAATTGGTGCCGGCCAGTCGTTATTGTCACATCCACAAACATATATTAACGGTTGGGGAACGCAATGTAATTGATCCTACCAACATCTAACCTATCCACCCTAACTTTCTATGCACCTTTCGTGTCGTTCCCCTTCTTATTTCAAGTACATAGGTCCACCAGAGATTTTGATGGTATTCCAAGATTTCACCCTAAACAAGTGCTACTTTGAGACCTATGACAAGTGATTCTTAGAAAAACTCTCTAATGGTCCACTTATTCAAATTTAGGTTCTCTAGGGTTAGGCATTTGATTCACAACCGTGAAAAAGTCTACCTCGATTCTATAGCGGATTGGAAACTTTTTTTTCTTTTTGAGTTCGCTGAAATCAGCGCCAGCCAGCCTCTCTATTGTCACATCTAGAAATATATATTAATGGGTGGGGAACGCAATGTAATTGATCCTACCAACATCTAACCTATCCACCCTAACTTCCTATGCACCTTTCGTGTCGTTCCCCTTCCTATTTCAGTACGTAGGTCCACCAGAGATTTTCGATGGAATTCCAAGATTTCGCCCGAAACAAGTGCTACTTTGAGGCCTATGACAAGTGATTCTTAGAAAAACTCTCTAATGGTCTACTTATTCAAATTTAGGTTCTCTAGGGTTAGGCATTTGATTCACAACCGCGAAAAAGTCTAGCTCGATTCTATAGCAGGATTGAAAACTTCTCTTTGTTTTGAGTTCGCGCTGAAATTGGTGCCAGCAGTCTCTATTGTCACATCCAGAAACATATATTAGCGGTTGTGGAACGCAGTGTAATTGATCCTACCAACAACTAACCTATCCACCCTAACTTCCTATGCACCTTTCGTGTCGTTCCCCTTCTTATTTCAGTACGTAGGTCCACCAGAGATTTTCGATGGTATTCCAAGATTTCACCCTAAACAAGTGCTACCTTTGAGGCCTATGACAAGTGATTCTTAGAAAAACTCTCTAATGGTCCACTTATTCAAATTTAGGTTCTCTAGGGTTAGGCATTTGATTCACAACCGTAAAAAGTCTAGCTCGATTCTATAGCGGATTGGAAACTTCTCTTTGTTTTGAGTTTTTATTTGAAATTAGCGCCAGTGATCTCTATTGTCACATCCACAAACATATATTAATGGTTGGAGAACGCAATGTAATTGATCCTACCAACATCTAACCTATCCACCCTAACTTCCTATGTACCTTTCTTGTCGTTCCCCTTCTTATTTCAGTAATTAGGTCCACAAGAGATTTTTTATGGAATTCCAAGATTTCGCCCAAAACAAGTGCCACTTTGAGGCCTATGGCAAGTGATTCTTAGAAAAACTCTCTAATGGTCCACTTCTTCAAATTTATGTTCTCTAGGGTGAGGCATTTGATTCACAACCGCGAAAAGGTCTAGCTCGATTCTATAGCGGATTGGAAACTTCTCTTTGTTTTGACTTTGCATTGAAAATGGTGCCGTAGTCTCTATTGTCACATCCAAAAATATATATTAGCGGTTGGGGAACGCAATGTAATTGATCCTATCAACATCTAACCTATCCATCCTAACTTCCTATGCACCTTTCGTGTCGTTCCCCTTCTTATTTCGGTACGTAGGACCACCAGAGATTTTCGATGGTATTCCAAGATTTCACCCTAAACAAGTGCTACTTTGAGGCCTACGACAAGTGATTCTTAGAAAAACTCTCTAATGGTCCACTTATTCAAATTTAGGTTCTTTAGGGTTAGGCATTTGATTCACAACCGTGAAAAAGTCTAGCTCGATTCTATAGCGAGGATTGGAAAGTTCTCTTTGTTTTGAGAGAAAACGCGGTCTCTATTGTCACATCCAAAAAACATATATCAACGGTTGGGGAACGCAATGTTATTGATCCTACCAACATCTAACCTATCCACCCTAACTTCCTATGTACCTTTCTTGTCGTTCTCCTTCTTATTTCAGTAATTAGGTCCACCAGAGATTTTCGATGGAATTCCAAGATTTCGCCCTAAACAAGTGCTACTTTGAGGCCTATGACAAGTGATTCTTAGAAAAACTCTCTAATGGTCCACTTCTTCAAATTTAGGTTCTCTAGGGTGAGGCATTTGATTCACAACCGTGAAAAGGTCTAGCTCGATTCTATAGCCGGATTGGAAACTTCTCTTTCTTTTGAGTTCGCGCGAAAAATTAGCCCGGTATTCTCTATTGTCACATCAAGAAATATATATTAGCGGTTGGGGAACGCAATGTAATTGATCCTACCAACATCTAACCTATCCACCCCTATGTACCTTTCTTGTTGTTCCCCTTCTTATTTCAAGAGTAATTAGGTCCACCGAGAGATTTTCGATGGAATTCCAAGATTTTGCCCTAAACAAGTGCTACTTTGAGGCCTATGACAAGTGATTCTTAGAAAAAGTCTCTAATGGTCCACTTCTTCAAATTTAGGTTCTCTAGGGTGAGGCATTTGATTCACAACCGTGAAAAAGGTCAAGCTCGATTCTATAGCGGGATTGGAAACTTTCTCTTTCTTTTTGAGTTCGCCTAAAGCGGCGCCGATAGTCTCTATTATCACATCTAGAAATATATATTAGCTGTTGGGGAACGCAATGTAATTAATCCTACCAATATCTAACCTATCCACCCTAACTTCCTATGTAGCTTTCGTGTCGTTCCCCTTCTTGTTTCAAGTATGTAGGTCGACACAGAGATTTTCAATGAATTCCAAGATTTCAATCTAAACAAGTGCTACTTTGAAGCCTATGACAAGTGTTTCTTAGAAAAACTCTCTAATGGTCCACTTATTCAAATTTAGGTTCTCTAGGGTTAGGCATTTGATTCACAAACCGTAAAAAGTCTAGCTCGATTCTATAGCAGGATTGGAAACTTCTCTTTGTTTTGAGTTTGCGCTGAAATTAGTGAAATTGGTGCGCGATCTCTATTGTCACATCCACAAAAATATATTCAGCGGTTGGAGAACGCAATGTAATTGATCCTACCAACATCTAACCTATCCACCCTAACTTCCTATGTACCTTTCTTGTCGTTCCCCTTCTTATTTCAAGAATTAGGTCCACAAGAAATTTTTGATGGAATTCCAAGATTTCGCCCTAAACAAGTGCTACTTTGAGGCCTATGACAAGTGATTCTTAGAAAAACTCTCTAATGGTCCACTTCTTCAAATTTATGTTCTCTAGTGTGAGGCATTTGATTCACAAACCGAAAAAGGTCTAGCTCGATTCTATAGCCGGATTAGAAAGTCTAGCTTTTGACTTCTATAGCTGAAATGAAACTCTCTATTGTCACATGAAATATATATTAGCGGTTGGGGAACGTAATGTAAATCCTATCAACATCTAACCTATCCATCCTAACTTCCTATGCACCTTTTCGTGTCGTTCCCCTTCTTATTTAAGTAATTAGGAACAAGAGATTTTCGATGGTATTCCAAGATTTCCCCAAAACAAGTGCTACTTTGAGGCCTATGACAAGTGATTCTTAGAAAAACTCTCTAATGGTCCACTTATTCAAATTTAGGTTCTCTAGGGTTAGGCATTTGATTCACAACCGTGAAAAAGTCTAGCTCGATTCTATAGCAGATTGGAAAGTTCTCTTTGTTTTGAGTTCAAGGCTGAAATTAGCGCCGGCAGATCTCTATTGTCACATCCACAAACATATATCAACGGTTGGGGAACGCAATGTAATTGATCCTACCAACATCTAACCTATCCACCCTAACTTCCTATGTACCTTTCTTGTCGTTCCCCTTCATATTTCAGTAATTAGGTCCACCAGAGATTTTCGATGGAATTCCAAGATTTCGCCCTAAACAAGTGCTACTTTAAGGCCTATGACAAGTGATTCTTAGAAAAACTCTCTAATGGTAAACTTCTTCAAATTTAGGTTCTCTAGGGTGAGGCATTTGATTCACAACCGTGAAAAAGGTCTAGCTCGATTCTATAGCGGATTGGAAACTTCTCTTTCTTTTGAGTTTGCGACCAAATTGGCGCCCAGTATTCTCTATTGTCACATCAAGAAAATATATATTAGCGGTTGGGGAACGCAATGTAATTGATCCTACCAACATCTAACCTATCCACCCCCCTATGTACCTTTCTTGTCGTTCCCCTTCTTATTTCAAGTAATTAGGTCCACCGAGAGATTTTCGATGGAATTCCAAGATTTTGCCCTAAACAAGTGCTACTTTGAGGCCTATGACAAGTGATTCTTAGAAAAAGTCTCTAATGGTCCACTTGTTCAAATTTAGGTTCTCTAGGGTGAGGCATTTGATTCACAACCAAAAAAAGGTCAAGCTCTCGATTCTATAGCGGATTGGAAACTTCTCTTTCTTTTTGAGTTCGCGCCGAAATTGGTGCCCAGTAGTCTCTATTATCACATCTAGAAATATATATTAGCTATTGGGGAACGCAATGTAATTAATCCTACCAATATCTAACCTATCCACCCTAACTTCCTATGCACCTTTCGTGTCGCTCCCTTCTTGTTTCGGTATGTAGGTCCATACGAGAGATTTTCAATGAATTCCAAGATTTCAATCTAAACAAGTGCTACTTTGAAGCCTATGACAAGTGTTTCTTAGAAAACTCTCTAATGGTCCACTTATTCAAATTTAGGTTCTCTAGGGTTAGGCATTTGATTCACCACCGTGAAAAAGTCTAGCTCGATTCTATAGCCGGATTGGAAACTTCTCTTTGTTTTGAGTTGGCGCTGAAATTGGTGCCGCCAATCTCTATTGTCACATCTAGAAACATATATTGATAGTTGGGGAACGCAATGTAATTGATCCTACAAACATCTAACCTATCCACCCTAACTTCCTATGCACCTTTCGTGTCGTTCCCTTCTTATTTTCAAGACGTAGGTCCACCAGAGATTTTCGATGGTATTCCAAGATTTCACCCTAAACAAGTGCTACTTTGAGGCCTATGACAAGTGATTCTTAGAAAAACTCTCTAATGGTCCACTTATTCAAATTTAGGTTCTCTAGGGTTAGGCATTTGATTCACAACCGAAAAAAAAAGTCTAGCTCGATTGTGTAGCCGGATTGGAAACTTCTCTTTGTTTTGAGTTTTTTTTGAAATTAGCGCCCAGCAGTCTCTATTGTCATATCTAGAAACATATATCAACGGTTGGGAAACGCAATGTAATTGATTCTACCAACATCTAACCTATCCACCCTAACTTCCTATGTACCTTTCTTTGTCGCTCCCCTTCTTATTTCAAGTAATTAGGTCCACCGAGAGATTTTTGATGGAATTCCAAGATTTCGCCCCTAAACATGTGCTACTTTGAGGCCTATGACAAGTGAATCTTAGAAAAACTCTCTAATGGTCCACTTCTTCAAATTTAGGTTCTCTAGGGTGAGGCATTTGATTCACAACCGCGGAAAAAGGTCTAGCTCGATTCTATAGCCGGATTGGAAACTTTCTTTCTTTTGAGTTTGAGCCTGAAATCAGCGCCGCCAGCCTCTTTATTGTCACATCTAGAAATATATATTAATGGGTGGGGAACGCAATGTAATTGATCCTACCAACATCTAACCTATCCACCCTAACTTCCTATGCACCTTTCGTGTCGTTCCTCTTCCTTATTTCAAGACGTAGGTCCACTGCAGATTTTCGATGGAATTCCAAGATTTCGCCCCTAAACAAGTGCTACTTTGAGGCCTATGACAAGTGATTCTTAGAAAAACTCTCTAATGGTCCACTTATTCAAATTTAGGTTCTCTAGGGTTAGGCATTTGATTCACAACCGCGAAAAAGTCTAGCTCGATTCTATAGCAGATTGAAAACTTCTCTTTGTTTTGAGTTCGCACTGAAATTGGTGAAAAGTGATCTTTATTGTCACATCCTAAACATATATTAGCGGTTGGGGAACGCAATGTAATTGATCCTACCAACATCTAACCTATCCACCCTAACTTCCTATGCACCTTTCGTGTCGATTCCCCTTCTTATTTCAAGACGTAGGTCCACCAGAGATTTTCGATGGTATTCCAAGATTTTGTCCCTAAACAAGTGCTACTTTGAGGCCTATGACAAGTGATTCTTAGAAAAACTCTCTAATGGTCCACTTATTCAAATTTAGGTTCTCTAGGGTTAGGCATTTGATTCACAACCGTGAAAAAAAGTCTAGCTCGATTCTATAGCCGGATTGGAAACTTCTTTTGAGTTTTGAGTTTGAAACCGGCGAGTCTCTATTGTCACATCTAGAAATATATATTAACGGTTGGGGAACGCAATGTAATTGATCCTACCAACATCTAACCTATCCACCCTAACTTCCTATGCACCTTTCTTGTCGTTCCCCTTCTTATTTCAAGTAATGTAGGTCCACAAGAGATTTTCGATGGAATTCCAAGATTTCACCCTAAACAAGTGCTACTTTGAGGCCTATGACAAGTGATTCTTAGAAAAACTCTCTAATGGTCCACTTATTCAAATTTAGGTTCTCTAGGGTTAGGCATTTGATTCACAAATTGGCGAAAAGGTTAGCTCGATTCTATAGCGGATTGAAAACTTCTCTTTCTTTTGACTGAAATTGGTGCCGCTAGAATCTCTATTGTCACATCGAAACATATAAGCGGTTGGGGAACGCAATGTAATTGATCCTACCAACATCTAACCTATCCACCCTAACTTCCTATGCACCTTTCGTTGTCGTTCCCCTTCTTATTTCAAGCACGTAGGCGAGATTTTCGATGGAATTCCAAGATTTCACCCTAAACAAGTGCTTTTGAGGCCTATGACAAGTGATTCTTAGAAAAACTCTCTAATGGTCCACTTATTCAAATTTAGGTTCTCTAGGGTTAGGCATTTGATTCACATCCGTAAAAAGTCTAGCTCGATTCTATCAAGGGATTGGAAACTTCTCTTTTGTTTGAGTATCCTGAAATTGGCGCCAGCGTAGATCTCTATTGTCACATGAGAAACATATATCAGCGGTTGGGGAACGCAATGTAATTGATCCTACCAACATCTAACCTATCCACCCTAACTTCCTATGTACCTTTCTTGTCGTTCCCCTTCTTATTTCAAGAATTAGGTCCACAAGAGATTTTATGGAATTCCAAGATTTCACCCTAAACAAGTGCTACTTTGAGGCCTATGACAAGTGATTCTTAGAAAAACTCTCTAATGGTCCACTTCTTCAAATTTAGGTTCTCTAGGGTGAGGCATTTGATTCAGGCGAAAAAGTCTAGCTCGATTCTATAGCGGGATTGAAACTTCTCTTTGTTTTGACGAAATTAAATTCCTTAGTCTCTATTGTCACATCCACAAATATATATTAGCGGTTGGGGAACGCAATGTAATTGATCCTACCAACATCTAACCTATCCACCCTAACTTCCTATGCACCTTTCTTTGTCGTTCCCCTTCTTATTTCAGTAATTAGGTCCACAAGAGATTTTCGATGGAATTCCAAGATTTCACCCAAAACAAGTGCTACTTTGAGGCCTATGACAAGTGATTCTTAGAAAAACTCTCTAATGGTCCACTTCTTCAAATTTAGGTTCTCTAGGGTGAGGCATTTGATTCACAACCGTGAAAAGGTCTAGCTCGATTCTATAGCCGGATTGGAAACTTCTCTTTTTTTTGACTTTCTTGTTGAAATTAGCGCCCGATAGTCTCTATTGTCACATCCGTAAATATATATTAGCGGTTGGGGAACGCAATGTAATTGATCCTATCAACATCTAACCTATCCATCCTAACTTCCTATGCACCTTTCTTGTCGTTCCCCTTCTTATTTCAAGCATTTAGGTCCACCGAGAGAGATTTTCGATGGTATTCCAAGATTTCACCCTAAACAAGTGCTACTTTGAGGCCTATGACAAGTGATTCTTAGAAAAACTCTCTAATGGTCCACTTATTCAAATTTAGGTTCTTTAGGGTTAGGCATTTGATTCACAACCGTGAAAAGTCTAGCTCGATTCTATAGCCGGATTGGAAAGTTCTCTTTGTTTTGAGTTCGCACTGAAATTAGCGCCGCCAGATTCTCTATTGTCACATCCACAAACATATATCAACGGTTGGGGAACGCAATGTAATTGATCCTACCAACATCTAACCTATCCACCCTAACTTCCTATGTACCTTTCTTGTCGTTCTCCCTTCTTATTTCAAGTAATTAGGTCCACCGAGATTTTCGATGGAATTCCAAGATTTTGCCCTAAACAAGTGCTACTTTGAGGCCTATGACAAGTGATTCTTAGAAAAACTCTCTAATGGTCCACTTCTTCAAATTTAGGTTCTCTAGGGTGAGGCATTTGATTCACAACCGCGAAAAGGTCTAGCTCGATTCTATAGCCGGATTGGAAACTTCTCTTTCTTTTTGAGTTCGCAATGAAATTTAGCGCCAAGTATTCTCTCTATTGTCACATCCGAAATATATATTAGCGGTTGGGGAACGCAATGTAATTGATCCTACCAACATCTAACCTATCCACCCCTATGTACCTTTCTTGTCTTTCCCCTTCTTATTTCAAGTAATTAGGTCCACCGTAGATTTTCGATGGAATTCCAAGATTTTGCCCTAAACAAGTGCTACTTTGAGGCCTATGACAAGTGATTCTTAGAAAAAGTCTCTAATGGTCCACTTCTTCAAATTTAGGTTCTCTAGGGTGAGGCATTTGATTCACAACCCGAAAAGGTCAAGCTCGATTCTATAGCCGGATTGGAAACTTCTCTTTCTTTTGAGTTCGCTTTGAAATCAGCGCCGTAGTCTCTATTATCACATCCAAAATATATATTAGCCGTTGGGGGAACGCAATGTAATTAATCCTACCAATATCTAACCTATCCACCCTAACTTCCTATGTACCTTTCGTTGTCGTTCCCCTTCTTGTTTCGGTATGTAGGTCCATTACAAGAAGATTTTCAATGAATTCCAAGATTTCAATCTAAACAAGTGCTACTTTGAAGCCTATGACAAGTGTTTCTTAGAAAAACTCTCTAATGGTCCACTTATTCAAATTTAGGTTCTCTAGGTTTAGGCATTTGATTCACAACCATAAAAAAGTCTAGCTCGATTCTATAGCAGGATTGGAAACTTCTCTTTGTTTTGAGTTTGCGCTGAAATTAGCGCCAGCAGTCTCTATTGTCACATCCACAAACATATATCAACGGTTGGAGAACGCAATGTAATTGATCCTACCAACATCTAACCTATCCACCCTAACTTCCTATGTACCTTTCTTGTCGTTCCCCATCTTATTTTAGTAATTAGGTCCACAAGAAATTTTTGATGGAATTCCAAGATTTCGCCCCTAAACAAGTGCTACTTTGAGGCCTATGACAAGTGATTCTTAGAAAAACTCTCTAATGGTCCACTTCTTCAAATTTATGTTCTCTAGGGTGAGGCATTTGATTCACAACCATAAAAAGGTCTAGCTCGATTCTATAGCCGGATTGGAAACTTCTCTTTGTTTTGACTTTGCGCTTGAAATTAGCCCGATAGTCTCTATTGTCACATCCGTAAATATATATTAGCGGTTGGGGGAACGCAATGTAATTGATCCTATCAACATCTAACCTATCCATCCTAACTTCCTATGCACCTTTCTTGTCGTTCCCCTTCTTATTTCAAGAATTAGGTCCACCAGAGATTTTCGATGGTATTCAAAGATTTCCCCTCTAAACAAGTGCTACTTTGAGGCCTATGACAAGTGATTCTTAGAAAAACTCTCTAATGGTCCACTTATTCAAATTTAGGTTCTCTAGGGTTAGGCATTTGATTCACAACCGTGAAAAAGTCTAGCTCGATTCTATAGCGGATTGGAAAGTTCTCTTTTGTTTTGAGTTCGCAACTGAAATTAGCCAGCCATTCTCTATTGTCACATCCGTAAACATATATCAACGGTTGGGGAACGCAATGTAATTGATCCTACCAACATCTAACCTATCCACCCTAACTTCCTATGTACCTTTCTTGTCGTTCCCCTTCATATTTCAAAGAATTAGGTCCACCGAGAGATTTTCGATGGAATTCCAAGATTTTGCCCCTAAACAAGTGCTACTTTGAGGCCTATGACAAGTGATTCTTAGAAAAAGTCTCTAATGGTCCACTTGTTCAAATTTAGGTTCTCTAGGGTGAGGCATTTGATTCACAACCGCAAAAAGGTCAAGCTCGATTCTATAGCCGGATTGGAAACTTCTCTTTTTTTTTGAGTTCGTTTGAAATCATTTCGCCCGGTAGTCTCTATTATCACATCCGTAAAATATATATTAGCTATTGGGGAACGCAATGTAATTAATCCTACCAATATCTAACCTATCCACCCTAACCTCCTACGTAGCTTTCGTGTCGTTCCCCTTCTTGTTTGGTATGTAGGTCCACCGCGTAGGGAGATTTTCAATGAATTCCAAGATTTCAATCTAAACAAGTGCTACTTTGAGGCCTATGACAAGTGTTTCTTAGAAAAACTCTCTAATGGTCCACTTATTCAAATTTAGGTTCTCTAGGGTTAGGCATTTGATTCACCATCGCGAAAAAGTCTAGCTCGATTCTATAGCCGGATTGGACACTTCTCTTTGTTTTGAGTTGGCGCCTGAAATTGGTGTCGCTAGTCTCTATTGTCACATCCGTAAACATATATTAACAGGTTGGGGAACGCAATGTAATTGATCCTACCAACATCTAACCTATCCACCCTAACTTCCTATGTACCTTTCTTGTCGTTCCCCTTCTATATTTCAAGAATTAGGTCCACCAGAGATTTTCGATGGAATTCCAAGATTTCACCCTAAACAAGTGCTACTTTGAGGCCTATGACAAGTGATTCTTAGAAAAACTCTCTAATGGTCCACTTCTTCAAATTTAGGTTCTCTAGGGTGAGGCATTTGATTCACAACCGCGAAAAGGTCTAGCTCGATTTGTATAGCCGGATTGGAAACTTCTCTTTTGTTTTGAGTTCAAATTGAAATCACTTAGTAGTCTCTATTATCACATAGAAAATATATATTAGTGTTGTTGGGGAACGCAATGTAATTAATCCTACCAATATCTAACCTATCCACCCTAACTTCCTACATACCTTTCTTGTCGCTCCCCTTCTTGTTTTCAAGAATGTAGGTCCATTACGAGATTTTCAATGAATTCCAAGATTTCAATCTAAACAAGTGCTACTTTTGAGCCTATGACAAGTGTTTCTTAGAAAAACTCTCTAATGGTCCACTTATTCAAATTTAGGTTCTCTAGGGTTAGGCATTTGATTCACCATCGCGAAAAAGTCTAGCTCGATTCTATAGCGTGATTGGACACTTCTCTTTGTTTTGAGTTGGCGGTTGAAATTGGTGTCGCCAGCCTCTCTATTGTCACATCCACAAACATATATTAACACGGTTGGGGAACGCAATGTAATTGATCCTACCAACATCTAACCTATCCACCCTAACTTCCTATGCACCTTTTCGTGTCGTTCCCCTTCTTATTTCAAGACATAGGTCCACCTCCGAGATTTTCGATGGTATTCCAAGATTTCACCCTAAACAAGTGCTACTTTGAGGCCAATGACAAGTGATTCTTAGAAAAACTCTCTAATGGTCCACTTATTCAAATTTAGGTTCTCTAGGGTTAGGCATTTGATTCACAACCGTGAAAAAGTATAGCTCGATTCTATAGCGGATTGGAAACTTCTCTTTGTTTTGAGTTCACAATGAAATTAGCGCCGCCAGTCTCTATTGTCACATCTAGAAACATATATCAGCGGTTGGGAAACGCAATGTAATTGATTCTACCAACATCTAACCTATCCACCCTAACTTCCTATGTACCTTTTTTTGTCGTTCCCTTCTTATTTCAAGTAATTAGGTCCACCAAAGATTTTCGATGGAATTCCAAGATTTCGCCCTAAACAAGTGCTACTTTTGAGGCCTATGACAAGTGAATCTTAGAAAAACTCTCTAATGGTCCACTTCTTCAAATTTAGGTTCTCTAGGGTGAGGCATTTGATTCACAACCGCGAAAAGGTCTAGCTCGATTCTATAGCCGGATTGGAAACTTCTCTTTCTTTTGAGTTCGCACTGAAATTAGCGCCAGTAGTCTCTATTGTCACATCCAGAAATATATATTAGCGGTTGGGGAACGCAATGTAATTGATCCTACCAACATCTAACCTATCCACCCCTATGTACCTTTCTTGTCGTTCCCCTTCTTATTTCAGTAATTAGGTCCACCAGAGATTTTCGATGGAATTCCAAGATTTCGCCCTAAACAAGTGCTACTTTGAGGCCTATGACAAGTGATTCTTAGAAAAATTCTCTAATGGTCCACTTCTTCAAATTTAGGTTCTCTAGGGTGAGGCATTTGATTCACAACCGAAAAAAAGGTCTAGCTCGATTTTATAGCCGGATTGGAAACTTCTCTTTCTTTTGAGTTCGCTGAAATTCGCCGCCCAATAGTCTCTATTATCACATCTAGAAATATATATTAACGGTTGGGGAACGCAATGTAATTAATCCTACCAATATCTAACCTATCCACCCTAACTTCCTACGTAGCTTTTTGTCGATTTCCCCTTCTTATTTTTCGGAATGTAGGTCGACACCAAAGATTTTCAAAGAATTCCAAGATTTCAATCTAAACAAGTGCTACTTTGAGGCCTATGACAAGTGTTTCTTAGAAAAACTCTCTAATGGTCCACTTATTCAAATTTAGGTTCTCTAGGGTTAGGCATTTGATTCACCACCGCGAAAAAGTCTAGCTCGATTCTATAGCGTGATTGGAAACTTCTCTTTGTTTTGAGTTGGCGTTTGAAATTGGTGCCGGCAATCTCTATTGTCACATCTAGAAACATATATTGACGGTTGGGGAACGCAATGTAATTGATCCTACAAACATCTAACCTATCCACCCTAACTTCCTATGCACCTTTCGTGTCGTTCCCTTCTTATTTCAAAGTACGTAGGTCCACCAGAGATTTTCGATGGTATTCCAAGATTTCACCCTAAACAAGTGCTACTTTGAGGCCTATGACAAGTGATTCTTAGAAAAACTCTCTAATGGTCCACTTATTCAAATTTTGGTTCTCTAGGGTTAGGCATTTGATTCACAACCGCGAAAAAGTCTAGCTCGATTCTGTAGTTGGATTGGAAACTTCTCTTTGTTTTGAGTTCGCTACTGAAATTAGCGCCACAGCCTCTATTGTCATATCTAGAAACATATATCAACGGTTGGGGGAACGCAATGTAATTGATTCTACCAACATCTAACCTATCCACCCTAACTTCCTATGTACCTTTCTTGTCGTTCCCCTTCTTATTTCAGTAATTAGGTCCACCAGAGATTTTCGATGGAATTCCAAGATTTCGCCCTAAACATGTGCTACTTTGAGGCCTATGACAGGTGAATCTTAGAAAAACTCTCTAATGGTCCACTTCTTCAAATTTAGGTTCTCTAGGGTGAGGCATTTGATTCACAACCGCGAAAAGGTCTAGCTCGATTCTATAGCCGGATTGGAAACTTCTCTTTCTTTTGAGTTAAGACCGAAATTAGCGCCAAATAGTCTCTATTGTCACATCCAGAAATATATATTAGCGGTTGGGGAACGCAATGTAATTGATCCTACCAACATCTAACCTATCCACCCCTATGTACCTTTCTTGTCGTTCCCCTTCTTATTTCAGTAATTAGGTCCACCAGAGATTTTCGATGGAATTCCAAGATTTCGCCCTAAACAAGTGCAACTTTGAGGCCTATGACATGTGATTCTTAGAAAAATTCTCTAATGGTCCACTTCTTCAAATTTAGGTTCTCTAGGGTGAGGCATTTGATTCACAACCGCGAAAAGGTCTAGCTCGATTCTATAGCCGGATTGGAAACTTCTCTTTCTTTTGAGTTCGCGCTGAAATCAGCGCCAGTAGTCTCTATTATCACATCCAGAAATATATATTAGCTGTTGGGGAACGCAATGTAATTAATCCTACCAATATCTAACCTATCCACCCTAACTTCCTACATAGCTTTCGTGTCGTTCGCCTTCTTGTTTCGGTATGTAGGTCGACACAGAGATTTTCAATGAATTCCAAGATTTCAATCTAAACAAGTGCTACTTTGTAGCCTATGACAAGTGTTTCTTAGAAAAACTCTCTAATGGTCCACTTATTCAAATTTAGGTTCTCTAGGGTTAGGCATTTGATTCACCATCGCGAAAAAGTCTAGCTCGATTCTATAGCAGGATTGGAAACTTCTCTTTGTTTTGAGTTGGCGCTGAAATTGGTGTCAGCAGTCTCTATTGTCACGTCCAGAAACATATATTAACAGTTGGGGAACGCAATGTAATTGATCCGACCAACATCTAACCTATCCACCCTAACTTCCAATGCACCTTTCGTGTCGTTCCCCTTCTTATTTCAGTACATAGGTCCACCAGAGATTTTCGATGGTATTCCAAGATTTCACCCTAAACAAGTGCTACTTTGAGGCCAATGACAAGTGATTCTTAGAAAAACTCTCTAATGGTTCACTTATTCAAATTTAGGTTCTCTAGGGTTAGGCATTTGATTCACAACCGTGAAAAAGTATAGCTCGATTGTGTAGCTGGATTGGAAACTTCTCTTTGTTTTGAGTTCGCGCTGAAATTAGCGCCAGCAGTCTCTATTGTCACATCTAGAAACATATATCAACGGTTGGGAAACGCAATGTAATTGATTCTACCAACGTCTAACCTATCCACCCTAACTTCCTATGTACCTTTTTGTCGTTCCCCTTCTTATTTCAAGAACTAGGTCCACCAAAGATTTTCGATGGAATTTCAAGATTTCGCCCTAAACAAGTGCTACTTTGAGGCCTATGACAGTGAATCTTAGAAAAACTCTCTAATGGTCCACTTCTTCAAATTTAGGTTCTCTAGGGTGAGGCATTTGATTCACAACCGCGAAAAAGGTCTAGCTCGATTCTATAGCCGGATTGGAAACTCTTTCTTTTGAGTTCAAGACTAAAATTAGCGCCAAGTAGTCTCTATTGTCACATCCGTAAATATATATTAGCGGTTGGGGAACGCAATGTAATTGATCCTACCAACATCTAACCTATCCACCCCTATGTACCTTTCTTGTCGTTCCCCTTCTTATTTCAGTAATTAGGTCCACCAGAGATTTTCGATGGAATTCCAAGATTTCGCCCTAAACAAGTGCTACTTTGAGGCCTATGACATGTGATTCTTAGAAAAATTCTCTAATGGTCCACTTCTTCAAATTTAGGTTCTCTAGGGTGAGGCATTTGATTCACAACCGCGAAAAGGTCTAGCTCGATTCTATAGCCGGATTGGAAACTTCTGTTTGTTTTGAGTTCAAACTTCTCTTTGTTGAGAAATCAGCCAGCGGATTGAAATCTCTATTGTCACATCCGAAACATATATTAACGGTTGGGGGACGCAATGTAATTGATCCAACAAACATCTAACCTATCCACCCCAACTTCCTATGCACCTTTCTTGTCGTTCCCCTTCTTATTTTCAAGAATTAGGTCCACCGGAGATTTTCGATGGAATTCCAAGATTTCGCCCTAAACAAGTGCTACTTTGAGGCCTATGACAAGTGATTCTTACAAAAACTCTCTAATGGTCCACTTCTTCAAATTTAGGTTCTCTAGGGTAAGGCATTTGATTCACAAACCGCGAAAAGGTCTAGCTCGATTCTATAGCCGGATTGGAAACTTCTCTTTCTTTTTGAGTTCTCGCTGAAATCGCCTTGAGTAGTCTCTATTATCACATCCGTAAATATATATTAGCTGTTGGGGAACACAATGTAATTAATCCTACCAACATCTAACCTATCCACCCTAACTTCCTACGTAGCTTTAGGTCGTGTCGTTCCCCTTCTTGTTTTTGGTATGTAGGTCCATTACGTAGATTTTCAATGAATTCCAAGATTTCAATCTAAACAAGTGCTACTTTGAAGCCTATGACAAGTGTTTCTTAGAAAAACTCTCTAATGGTCCACTTATTCAAATTTAGGTTCTCTAGGGTTAGGCATTTGATTCACAACCGTGAAAAAAGTCTAGCTCGATTCTATAGCAGATTGGAAACTTCTCTTTGTTTTGAGTTCGTGTTGAAATTAGCCCGCCAGCCTCTATTGTCACATCGAGAAACATATATTAACGGTTGGGGAACGCAATGTAATTGGTCCTACCAACATCCAACCTATCCACCCTAACTTCCTATGCACCTTTCGTGTCGTTCCCCTTCTTATTTCAGTAATTAGGTCCACCAGAGATTTTCGATGGAATTCCAAGATTTCGCCCTAAACAAGTGCTACTTTGAGGCCTATGACAAGTGATTCTTAGAAAAACTCTCTAATGGTCCACTTATTCAAATTTAGGTTCTCTAGGGTTAGGCATTTGATTCACCACCGCGAAAAAGTCTAGCTCGATTCTATAGCAGATTGGAAACTTCTCTTTGTTTTGAGTTGGCACCGAAATTGGTGCGTGCCAGTCTCTATTGTCACATCCGTAAACATATATTAACGGTTGGGGAACGCGAATGTAATTGATCCTACCAACATCTAACCTATCCACCCTAACTTCCTATGCACCTTTCGTGTCGGATTTCCCTTCTTATTTCAAAGACATTAGGTCCACCAGAGATTTTCGATGGTATTCCAAGATTTCACCCTAAACAAGTGCTACTTTGAGGCCTATGACAAGTGATTCTTAGAAAAACTCTCTAATGGTTCACTTATTCAAATTTAGTTTCTCTAGGGTTAGGCATTTGATTCACAACCGTGAAAAAGTCTAGCTCGATTGTATAGCCGGATTGGAAACTTCTCTTTGTTTTGAGTTCGTCTTTGAAATTAGCGCCCGGCCAGATCTCTATTGTCACATCTAGAAAACATATATCAACGGTTGGGGAGAATAATGTAATTGATTCTACCAACATCTAACCTATCCACCCTAACTTCCTATGTACCTTTCTTATCGTTCCCCTTCTTATTTGAGTAATTAGGTCCACCAGTGATTTTCGATGGAATTCCATGATTTAAGCCCTAAACAAGTGCTACTTTGAGGCCTATGACAAGTGATTCTTAGAAAACTCTCTAATGGTTCACTTATTCAAATTTAGGTTCTCTAGGGTTAGGCATTTGATTCACAAATCCGGAAAAGTCTAGCTTCGATTCTATAGCCGGATTGGAAACTCTCTTTCTTTTGAGTTTACGAAATCGGCGCCACAAAGATCTCTATTGTCACATCCGAAACATATATTAACGGTTGGGGAACGCAATGTAATTGATAATACCAACATCTAACCTATCCACCCTAACTTCCAATACACCTTTTGTGTCGTTCCCCTTCTTATTTCAGTACGTAGGTCCACCAGAGATTTTTAATGGAATTCCAAGATTTCGCCCTAAACAAGTGCTACTTTGAGACCTATGACAAGTGATTCTTAGGAAAACTCTCTAATGGTCCACTTATTCAAATTTAGGTTCTCTAGGGTTAGGCATTTGATTCACAACCGCGAAAAAGTCTAGCTCGATTCTATAGCGGGATTGGAAACTTCTCTTTGTTTTGAGTTCAGTCTCTATTGTCACATGAAATTGGTGCATGAATGTAAGTCTCTATTGTCACATCTTAAAACATATATTAATGGTTGGGGAACGCAATGTAATTGATCCTATAGCCGGATTGGAAACTAATGGTTTCTTTTGAGTCCGCGCTGAAATCAGCGCCGGCCGATCTCTATTGTCACATCCGTCTCTAAACATATATTAACGGTTGGGGAACGCAATGTAATTGATCCTACTAACATCTAACCTATCCACCCTAACTTCCTATGCACCTTTCTTGTCGTTCCCCATCTTATTTCAGTAATTAGGTCCACGAGAGATTTTCGATGGAATTCCAAAATTTCGCCCTAAACAAGTGCTACTTTGAGGCCTATGACAAGTGATTCTTAGAAAAACTCTCTAATGGTGCACTTCTTCAAATTTAGGTTCTCTAGGGTGAGGCATTTGATTCACAACCGCGAAAAGGTCTAGCTCGATTCTATAGCGGGATTGGAAACTTCTCTTTGTTTTGAGTTCGCTGAAATTAGCGCCGCCAGTCTCTATTGTCACATCCGTAAACATATATTAACGGTTGGGGAACGCAAAGTAATTGATCCTACCAACATCTAACCTATCCACCGTAACTTCCTATGCACCTTTCTTTTTCGTTCCCCATCTTATTTCATGAAATTAGGTCCACCGGAGATTTTCGATGGAATTCCATGATTTCACCCTAAACAAGTGCTACTTGGAGGCCTATGACAAGTGATTCTTAGAAAAACTCTCTAATGGTCCACTTCTTCAAATTTAGGTTCTCTAGGGTGAGGCATTTGATTGACAACCGGGAAAAAAGTCTAGCTCGATTCTATAGCGGATTGGAAACTTCTTTTCTTTTGAGTTCACGCTGAAATCGGCGCAGGCCAGTCTCTATTGTCACATCTAGAAACATATATTAACGGTTGGGGAACGCAATGTAATTGATCCTACCAACATCTAACCTATCCACCTTAACTTCCTACATACCTTTCGTGTCGTTCCCCTTCTTGTTTCGGTATGTAGGTCGACACAGAGATTTTCGATGGAATTCCAAAATTTCGCCCTAAACAAGTGCTACTTTGAGGCCTATGACAAGTGATTCTTAGAAAAACTCTCTAATGGTCCACTTCTTCAAATTTAGGTTCTCTAGGGTGAGGCATTTGATTAAAAACCGGGAAAAAGTCTAGCTCGATTCTATAGCCGGATTGGAAACTTCTGTTTCTTTTGAGTTCGCGCTAAAATCAGCGCCAGCTGTCTCTATTGTCACATCCAGAAACATATATTAACGGTTGGGGAACGCAATGTAATTGATCCTACCAACATCTAACCTATCCACCCTAACTTCCTACGTACCTTTCGTGTCCTTCCCTTCTTGTTTTGGTATGTAGGTCCACCGAGAGATTTTCAATGAATTCCAAGATTTCACTCTAAACAAGTGCTACTTTGAGGCCTATGACAAGTGATTCTAAGAAAAACTCTCTAATGGTCCACTTCTTCAAATTTAGGTTCTCTAGGGTGAGGCATTTGACTCACAACCGGAAAAAAGTCTAGCTCGATTCTATAGCCGGATTGGAAACTTTTGTTTCTTTTGAGTTCATATTTGAAATCAGCGCAAAGCAGATCTCTATTGTCACATCCGTAAAACATATATTAACGGTTGGGGAACGCAATGTAATTGATCCTACCAACATCTAACCTATCCACCCTAACTTCCTATGCACCTTTCTTGTCGTTCCCCATCTTATTTCAAGAATTAGGTCCACGGAGAGATTTTCGACGGAATTGCAAGATTAAGCCTAAACAAGTGCTACTTTGAGGCCTATGACAAGTGATTATTAGAAAAACTCTCTAATGGTCCACTTCTTCAAATTTAGGTTCTCTAGGGTGAGGCATTTGATTCACAACCGCAAAAAGTCTAGCTCGATTCTAGCCGGATTGGAAACTTCTCTTTTGTTTTGAGTTCGCTGAAATTAGCGCCCGCCATCTCTATTGTCACATCCAAACATATATTAACGGTTGGGGAACGCAAAGTAATTGATCCTACCAACATCTAACCTATCCACCCTAACTTCCTATGCACCTTTGTTGTCGTTCCCCATCTTATTTCAGTAATTAGGTCCACAAGAGATTTTCGATGGAATTCCAAGATTTCGCCCTAAACAAGTGCCACTTTGAGGCCTATGACAAGTGATTCATAGAAAAACTCTCTAATGTTCCACTTCTTCAAATTTAGGTTCTCTAGGGTGAGGCATTTGATTCACAACCGCGAAAAGGTCTAGCTCGATTCTATAGCCGGATTGGAAACTTCTCTTTCTTTTTGAGTTCACACTGAAATCGGCGCCCGGCGATCTCTATTGTCACATCCGAAATATATATTAGCGGTTGGGGAACGCAATGTAATTCATCCTACCAACATCTAACCTATCCACCCTAACTTCCTATGCACCTTTCTTGTCGTTCCCCATCTTATTTGGTAATTAGGTCCACCGGAGATTTTCGATGGAATTCCAAGATTTTGCCTAAACAAGTGCTACTTTGAGGCCTATGACAAGTGATTCTTAGAAAAACTCTCTAATGGTCCACTTCGTCAAATTAAGGTTCTCTAGGGTGAGGCATTTGATTCACAACCGCGAAAAGGTCTAGCTCGATTCTATAGCCAGATTGGAAACTTCTCTTTCTTTTGAGTTCGCGTTGAGAAATCAGCGCCGCCCTATCTCTATTGTCACATCCGTAAATATATATTAGCGGTTGGGGAACGCAATGTAATTGATCCTACCAACATCTAACCTATCCACCCTAACTTCCACGTACCTTTCGTGTCGTTCCCCTTCTTGTTTCGGTATGTAGGTCGACACGGAGATTTTCAATGAATTCCAAGATTTCACTCCAAACAAGTGCTACTTTGAAGCCTATGACAAGTGATTCTTAGAAAAACTCTCTAATGGTCCACTTATTCAAATTTAGGTTCTCTAGGGTTAGGCATTTGATTCACATCCGCGAAAAAAAGTCTATCTCGATTCTATAGCAGATTGGAAACTTCTCTTTGTTTTGAGTTTGCATTGAAATTAGCACCGAGTCTCTATTGTCACATCCGTAAACATATATTAACGGTTGGGGAACGCAATGTAATTGATCCTACCAACATCTAACCTATCCACCCTAACTTCTATGCACCTTTCTTGTCGTTCCCATCTTATTTCAAGTAATTAGGTCCACCAGAGATTTTTTTGAATTCCAAGATTTCGCCTAAACAAGTGCTACCTTGAAGCCTATGACAAGTGATTCTTAGAAAAACTCTCTAATGGTCCACTTATTCAAATTTAGGTTCTCTAGGGTTAGGCATTTGATTCACATCCGCGAAAAAGTCTATCTCGATTCTATAGCAGGATTGGAAACTTCTCTTTGTTTTGAGTTTGCGTTGAAATTAGCACCGGCAGTCTCTATTGTCACATCCAGAAACATATATTAACGGTTGGGGAACGCAATGTAATTGATCCTACCAACATCTAACCTATCCACCCTAACTTCCTATGCACCTTTCTTGTCGTTCCCATCTTATTTCAATAATTAGGTCAACCAGAGATTTTCGACGGAATTCCAAGATTTCGCCCTAAACAAGTGCTACTTTGAGGCCTATGACAAGTGATTCTTAGAAAAACTCTCTAATGGTCCACTTCTTCAAACTTAGGTTCTCTAGGGTGAGGCATTTGATTCACAACCGCGAAAAAGTCTAGCTCGATTCTATAGCCGGATTGGAAACTTCTCTTTTCTTTTGAGTTCATGGCTAAAAGCAGCGCCAGCAGATCTCTATTGTCACATCCGAAAATATATATTAACGGTTGGGGAACGCAAAGTAATTGATCCTACCAACATCTAACCTATCCACGCTAACTTCCTATGCAACTTTCTTGTCGTTCCCCATTTTATTTCGGTAATTAGGTCCACCAGAGATTTTTCGATGGAATTCCAAGATTTCGCCCCTAAACAAGTGCCACTTTGAGACCTATGACAAGTGATTCTTAGAAAAACTCTCTAATGGTCCACTTCTTCAAATTTAGGTTCTCTAGGTGAGGCATTTGATTCACAACCGCGAAAAAGGTCTAGCTCGATTCTATAGCCGGATTGGAAACTTCTCTTTCTTTTGAGTTCGCTGCTAAATCCGCCAGCCTCTATTGTCACATCCGAAATATATATTAGCGGTTGGGGAACGCAATGTAATTGATCCTACCAACATCTAACCTATCCACCCTAACTTCCTACATACCTTTCGTGTCCTTCCCCTTCTTGTTTTGGTATGTAGGGTCGACACGTAGATTTTTAAATGAATTCCAAGATTTCACTCTAAACAATTGCTACTTTGAAGCCTATGACAAGTGATTCTTAGAAAAACTCTCTAATGGTCCACTTCTTCAAATTTAGGTTCTCTAGGGTGAGGCATTTGATTCACAACCCGGAAAAAAAGTCTAGCTCGATTATATAGTGGATTGGAAACTTCTTTCTTTTGAGTTCACGCTAAAATCAGCGCCCGGTAGATCTCTATTGTCACATCCGAAATATATATTAGCGGTTGGGGAACGCAATGTAATTGATCCTACCAACATCTAACCTATCCACCCTAACTTCCTATGCACCTTTCTTGTCGTTCCCCATCTTATTTCAGTAATTAGGTCCACCAGAGATTTTCGATGGAATTCCAAGATTTTGCCCTAAACAACTACCGTTTGAGGCCTATGATAAGTGGTTCTTACAAAAACTCTCTAATGGTCCACTTCGTCAAATTAAGGTTCTCTAGGGTGAGGCATTTGATTCACAGTAAAAAAGGTCTAGCTCGATTCTATAGCCGGATTGGAAACTTCTCTTTCTTTTGAGTTCGCGCTGAAATCAGCGCTAACAGTCTCTATTGTCACATCCAGAAATATATATTAGCGGTTGGGGAACGCAATGTAATTGATCCTACCAACATCTAACCTATCCACCCTAACTTCCTACGTACCTTTCGTGTCGTTCCCCTTCTTGTTTCGGTATGTAGGTCGACACGGAGATTTTCAATGAATTCCAAGAAGTCACTCTAAACAAGTGCTACTTTGAAGCCTATGACAAATGATTCTTAGAAAAACTCTCTAATGGTCCACTTATTCAAATTTAGGTTCTCTAGGGTTAGGCATTTGATTCACATCCGCGAAAAAGTCTATCTCGATTCTATAGTAGGATTGGAGACTTCTCTTTGTTTTGAATTTGCGTTGAAATTAGCACCAAACTCTCTATTGTCACATCCGTAAACATATATTAACGGTTGGGGAAGGCAATGTAATTGATCCTACCAACATCTAACCTATCCACCCTAACTTCCTATGCACCTTTCTTGTCGTTCCCATCTTATTTTCAGTAATTAGGTCCACTAAGAGATTTTCGATGGAATTCCAAGATTTGGCCTAAACAAGTGCTACTTTGAGGCCTATGACAAGTGATTCTTAGAAAAACTCTCTAATGGTCCACTTCTTCAAATTTAGGTTCTCTAGGGTGAGGCATTTGATTCACAACCGGGAAAAAGTCTAGCTCGATTATATAGCCGGATTGGAAATTTCACTTTCTTTTGAGTTCACACGTTGAAATCAGCGCCCGGCCAGTCTCTATTGTCACATCCAGAAACATATATTAGCGGTTGGGGAACGCAATGTAATTGATCCTACCAACATCTAACCTATCCACCCTAACTTAATACGTACGTTTCGTGTCGTTCCCCATCTTATTTCAGTAATTAGGTCCACCAGAGATTTTCGATGGAATTCCAAGATTTCGCCCTAAACAAGTGCCACTTTGAGGCCTATGACAAGTGATTCTTAGAAAAACTCTCTAATGGTCCACTTCTTCAAATTTAGGTTCTCTAGGGTGAGGCATTTGATTCACAACCGCGAAAAAGTCTAGCTCGATTCTATAGCCAGTTGATTGGAAACTTCTCTTTCTTTTGAGTTCGCTGAAATGAAAGCGCCCGCCAGTCTCTATTGTCACATCCGTAAACATATATTAACGGTTGGGGAACATAAAGTAATTGATCCTACCAACATCTAACCTATCCACCCTAACTTCCTGTGCACCTTTCTTGTCGTTTCCCCATCTTATTTCGTAATTAAGTCCACCAGAGATTTTTGATGGAATTCTAAGATTTCGCCTAAACAAGTGCTACTTTGAGGCCTATGACAAGTGATTCTTAGAAAAACTCTCTCTAATGGTCCACTTCTTCAAATTTAGGTTCTCTAGGGTGAGGCATTTGATTCACAACCGAAAAAGTCTAGCTCGATTATATAGCCGGATTGGAAATTTCTCTTTGTTTTTGAGTTCACACCGAAATCGGCGCCCAGAGTCTCTATTGTCATATCCGAAAACAAATATTAGCGGTTGGGGAACGCAATGTAATTGATCCTACCAACATCTAACCTATCCACCCTAACTTAATACGTACGTTTCGTGTCGTTCCCCATCTTATTTCAGTAATTAGGTCCACCAGAGATTTTCGATGGAATTCCAAGATTTCGCCCTAAACAAGTGCCACTTTGAGGCCTATGACAAGTGATTCTTAGAAAAACTCTCTAATGGTCCACTTCTTCAAATTTAGGTTCTCTAGGGTGAGGCATTTGATTCACAACCGCGAAAAAGTCTAGCTTCGATTCTATAGCCGGATTGGAAACTTCTCTTTTTTTTTTGAGTTCGCCTGAAATCAGCGCTAAGCAGTCTCTATTGTCACATCCGTAAACATATATTAACGGTTGGGGAACGCAAAGTAATTGATCCTACCAACATCTAACCTATCCACCCTAACTTCCTATGCACCTTTGTTTGTCGTTCCCCATCTTATTTCAAGTAATTAAGTCCACCAGAGATTTTTGATGGAATTCTAAGATTTCGCCCCTAAACAAGCGCCACACTTTGAGGCCTATGACAAGTGATTCTTAGAAAAACTCTCTAATGGTCCACTTCTTCAAATTTAGGTTCTCTAGGGTGAGGCATTTGATTCACAACCGCTGAAAAGGTCTAGCTCGATTCTATAGCCGGATTGGAAACTTCTCTTTCTTTTGAGTTCGTGCTGAAATTTGCGCCCCAGCTCTCTATTGTCACATCGTAAAACATATATTAACGGTTTGGGGAACGCAAAGTAATTGATCCTACCAACATCTAACCTATCCACCCTAACTTCCTATGCACCTTTCTTGTCGTTCCCCATCTTATTTCAGTAATTTTGTCCACCGAGATTTTCGATGGAATTTCAAGATTTCGCCCTAAACAAGCGCCACTTTGAGGCCTATGACAAGTGATTCTTAGAAAAACTCTCTAATGGTCCACTTCTTCAAATTTAGGTTCTCTAGGGTGAGGCATTTGATTCACTACCGGGAAAAGGTCTAGCTCGATTCGTAGTCGGATTGGAAACTTCTCTTTCTTTTGAGTTCGTTTGAAATTAGCGCCCGGCCCTCTATTGTCACATCCGAAAAACATATATTAACGGTTGGGGAACGCAATGTAATTGATCCTACCAACATCTAACCTATCTACCCTAACTTCCTATGCACCTTTCTTGTCGTTCCCCTTCTTATTTCAAAGGTAGGTCCACCAGAGATTTTTGATGGAATTCTAAGATTTCGCCCTAAACAAGTGCTACTTTGAGGCATAAGATAAGTGATTCATAGAAAACTCTCTAGTGTTTCACTTCTTCAATTTAGGTTCTCTAAGGTGAGGCATTTGATTCACAACCGCGAAAAGGTCTAGCTCGATTCTATAGCCGGATTGGAAACTTCTCTTTCTTTTGAGTTCAAGCGTTGAAATCAGCGCCGGCCAGTCTCTATTGTCACATCCTTAAATATATATTAGCGGTTGGGGAACGCAATGTAATTCATCCTACCAACATCTAACCTATCCACCCTAACTTCCTATGCACCTTTCTTGTCGTTCCCCATCTTATTTCAGTGTAATTAGGTCCACCAGAGATTTTCGATGGAATTCCAAGATTTTTGCCCTAAACAAGCGCCGTTTGAGGCCTATGACAAGTGATTCTTAGAAAACTCTCTAATGGTCCACTTCTTCAAATTAAGGTTCTCTAGGGTGAGGCATTTGATTCACAACCGCGAAAAACGTCTAGCTCGATTCTATAGCCGGATTGGAAACTTCTCTTTTGTTTTTGAGTTCGCGTTGAAATCAGCGCTAACGGTCTCTCTATTGTCACATCCGAAATATATATTAGCGGTTGGGGAACGCAAATGTAATTGATCCTACCAACATCTAACCTATCCACCCTAACTTCCCACGTACCTTTGTTGTCGTTTCCCCTTCTTGTTTTAGTGATGTAGGTCGCCATGGAGATTTTCAATGAATTCCAAGATTTCACCCAAACAAGTGCTACTTTGAAGCCTATGACAAGTGATTCTTAGAAAAACTCTCTAATGGTCCACTTATTCAAATTTAGGTTCTCTAGGGTTTGGCATTTGATTCACATCCGCGAAAAAAGTCTATCTCGATTCTATAGCGGGATTGGAAACTTCTCTCTTTTTGTTTTGAGTTTGCGTTGAAATTAGCAATAGCTCTCTATTGTCACATCCGTAAACATATATTAACGGTTGGGGAACGCAATGTAATTGATCCTACCAACATCTAACCTATCCACCCTAACTTCCTATGCACCTTTCTTGTCGTTCCCATCTTATTTCAATAATTAGGTCAACGAGAGATTTTCGATGGAATTCCAAGATTTTCGCCCTAAACAAGTGCTACTTTGAGGCCTATGACAAGTGATTCTTAGAAAAACTCTCTAATGGTCCACTTCTTCAAACTTAGGTTCTCTAGGGTGAGGCATTTGATTCACAACCGCGAAAAAGTCTAGCTTCGATTCTATAGCGGATTGGAAACTTCTTTTTCTTTTGAGTTTCTTAAAAGCGGCGCCAGCTAGATCTCTATTGTCACATCCGTAAATATATATTAACGGTTGGGGAACGCGGAAGTAATTGATCCTACCAACATCTAACCTATCCACCTAACTTCCTATGCAACTTTCTTTGTCGTTCCCCATTTTATTTTCGTAATTAGGTCCACCGGAGATTTTCGATGGAATTCCAAGATTTCGCCCTAAACAAGTGCCACTTTGAGACCTATGACAAGTGATTCTTAGAAAAACTCTCTAATGGTCCACTTCTTCAAATTTAGGTTCTCTAGGGTGAGGCATTTGATTCACAAACGAGTAAAAGGTCTAGCTCGATTCTATAGCCGGATTGGAAACTTTTTCTTTCTTTTGAGTTCATATTTGTCGCCAAATAGCCTCTATTGTCACATCCGTAAATATATATTAGCGGTTGGGGAACGCAATGTAATTGATCCTACCAACATCTAACCTATCCACCCTAACTTCCCTACGCACCTTTCGTGTCGTTCCCTTCTTCTTTTCGGTATGTAGGTCCACACGTAGATTTTAAATGAATTCCAAGATTTCACTCTAAACAATTGCTACTTTGAAGCCTATGACAAGTGATTCTTAGAAAAACTCTCTAATGGTCCACTTCTTCAAATTTAGGTTCTCTTGGGTGAGGCATTTGATTCACAACCTGAAAAAGTCTAGCTCGATTATATATGTTTGGATTGGAAACTTCTCTTTCTTTTGGGTTCACGCTTAAAATGTCGCGCCCAGCCGATCTCTATTGTCACATCCGTAAATATATATTAGCGGTTGGGGAACGCAATGTAATTGATCCTACCACCATCTAACCTATCCACCCTAACTTCCTATGCACCTTTCTTGTCGTTCCCCATCTTATTTCAGTAATTAGGTCCACCAGAGATTTTCGATGGAATTCCAAGATTTTGCCCTAAACAACTACCGTTTGAGGCCTATGATAAGTGGTTCTTACAAAAACTCTCTAATGGTCCACTTCGTCAAATTAAGGTTCTCTAGGGTGAGGCATTTGATTCACGGCAGCCAAAAGGTCTAGCTCGATTCTATAGCCGGATTGGAAACTTCTCTTTCTTTTGAGTTCGCCGGAAATCAGCGCTACCGATCTCTATTGTCACATCCGAAATATATATTAGCGGTTGGGGGACGCAATGTAATTGATCCTACCAACATCTAACCTATCCACCCTAACTTCCTACGTGCCTTTCGTGTCGATTTCCCTTCTTGTTTCTAAGATGTAGGTCGACACGAGATTTTCAATGAATTCCAAGAAGTCAC